>JAULBX010011101.1:0-105878 GCA_032358255.1 Heterotrichella gracilis | reverse complement strand
CACCCGCCGCCGACCCCCCCTTCACCCCCTCCTCTCTCTTCTCCCTCTCGTCCCCATCATCGACGAATACTATTTCTTCGATGAGGTTCTGCTCATCCCGCAGCTTGTGCCACACCTTGCACCCCTTGCACTGCACAAACACCAGGCCGCTGTCCCAGGCTACCGGGTTGACCATGCGGGTGGTGCGCACACCTGCGGAGAAATGAGAATTAGGGTTTAAGGACTAGGGTTTTAGGGTGAAGGGTGTAGTAGTCAGGGGGATAGGGTGTCAACGTTAGGGTATAGGGTTCGAGGTGTTGTGCGCTGTGCACCCCTTGGCACTGCACAAACACCAGGCCGCTGTCCCAGGCTGCCGGGTTGACCATGTGGGTGGTAAACACACCTGGGGGGAAATGGGAATGCTGGGTTTAACAAGTAGAGTTTCAGGGGGTTGGGGTTTTGTCACTAGGGTTTTAGGGCTTAGGATGTTGTCGGCTGTGCACGACCAGCACTGCAGAACGCCAGGCTCCTGTCCCTGGGTTGAACATGCGGGTGGTGAGCGAGCCTGGGGTTTTAGGGTTTTAGGGTTTAGGGCTTTAAAAATTGTGTGGCAGGACATGGGTTTAGCCAGTTGTAAAATGCACAGGGTCTGGAGCTGGGTGGTGAGTGAGGATGAAAGTTGGTTTTTTGGTATAAAGGATGGTAAAGGTATCACTTTGCATAAAGTCCCCAAACGAAATTAATTTGAAATGCGCCAGGCTGGTAACGCAATGGTGCAACAGGAGCACTTGAGGATTAAAGACAGTGATAGATAAATGTTTCGTATTTGTACCCACCGCATTTGTCGCAGGTGAAGGTGACCTGGCGTGTGCGCCTCCCGACGTTGACGCCCTCCTCTCCTGCACAGGCGTGGCACACAACCCCTTGAAAATTCACCCAGGGTCTCCTGGTGCGGACGCATGCACAGGCCCACCATACAAGTATTTCCCTAATGACACCAGGGGTGGTAAAACATAAACCAGGAATGTGCACCAGGGGTCTTCAATTTCTAGGTTATATATTAACATCCTGATGACACCGAACCTGGGAGCCCTCTACTGGTTGAACCCGAGACCTGTGGCCCCTCGCTAAGGGTCATGCCCTGTGCACATAAACCCTAAACCCTAGCCCCTAGCCCCAAAACAGCGTGGCCTGCCCCTTCCCAGAGCATGGGTAAACCCCCACCCTGCTTGCTCCCCATGTCCAGTTGCGGGGGGGGGCATGTGATAGGGACAGAAAGAAAGAAAGAAAGGGGACGCACAAAGGCGGAGTTCAGGGGCCACTGGCTCGCACCACGGCACCGACCAGCCAGAACGGCCGGTCAAGCACAGGGACAAGTGAAGGAGTGACGCCAAACGCAAAGTGCAGTGGCAGGTGCCCACACCCAGGGAAAACAGCCCACCCCCCCTCGTGGTCCATCACAAGACATAAACAACTATAATACGATAAATTCAGTAATGCAAGTAATATGTAATTTGATATTAACAGAGCGAGTAGACACAATATGTAAACAGGATATATAAATATTATATATAATACCATTCTACTGTGCTGGTGGTAGAGTGACTGCTCTTCGATGACGCCATCACCATGCCTGGCCCGACCTATGTATATGGGTAACATTTTATAGTAATAGTAATGATGATAATAATAACTGGACGTACCAGGTTCATTGCTCCCCATCAATGCCACCGCCACGCCTGGGCGAGACCGGCCACTCATCCCCACCCGCCAGGTACTGGCAACACGCAAGGTGTTTGGGCCAAACCCTGAAGGGTATGCCGCTGCGCTCAGGCGGTGCCTAGGGTTCCGCACACACCCTGTAGGGTTTGCTGGTGCGGGCCATGCTAGGCGGCGGTGCATCGAGGTGGTGGGGTGGAGGCGGGTGGGGGTTGTAGAGGGCTGTGGGGCGGAAGGGGGGTTAATGGGGACGAGGGGATGGCTAGCTGAGGGGTTGTGTGTGTGACATACGCTGATTTGGCAATTAAAGCACCGTTTGTGGTTTGGATATGGCAAGCACGAGGCTTTTTGTAGCGCACCTGGTGTTTTGTGTGCCCCTGGCTTAGCGCACTGCGCTGGAGGCATACTCGGTGCTCCATGGCTGGTGGGCGAGGTGCAAAAGGTTAGCTAAAACTACAGCGCAGCCAAAAGCTAAACTAAACAACAGATATATATACCAAAGAGAGGTATATATGACCTTAGGGACGTTTTGGAAACTGGAAATAGGGCATACCGTTTGCACGGCTGGCTAGTGTTTTCGCATATAGGAACCGGGCATATGCATGCACGGGGTGGGTGGGCGCGCGTCGACAAGCGCCTGATGCAAGTGGGCGACGTGGAGAAGGGCTGTACAGCGAAGAGGAGGCAGGGTTTTCTCCGTGAACGCGTATTGAATGGACTGAGGCCGGCTGGGAAGTGAAGTATCAGGCGTGCTCCGTTCATGTTGAGGAAGTTGGCAGGCAAGCCACAAGAACCCTCATGAGGGTTCAGTAACCCACACTGCGTGGCACGAGCCGCTCCTGTTGTATGCAGCCGCTTTAAGAGCCTAAGCATCCTTTGGCCAGAGGTTCCCATTGGCTCCCACGTATATTTGCCAGGCAAATCGGTACCGTTACAGAGATGCGCCCTGCATCCACTTAGCTAAATATCCACTATTGTGTAGCCAACCAGGGAATGGGTTTACAACCCCTTAAAAAAAGCAGTTCCAGGGGCCAACATAATGAGTGCGTATCTAAGATCCACAATACCTCAAATGCTAGTACAAGCGTCTTACCTAGATCGTCCACCAGACCAGCAGGTCCCAAGGCGGTGTCCTACCATTGACTGTGAAACGCGCACTGGCACCTTGAAAGATGTGCAGCAAACTCGTTCACAGTGTTGCAAAAACTCTTTCTGCACACCGTACTAGTAGGCGCACCGTACTAGTATTGGTGTATAGGGCTAGGCTTCAACATGGTTAGGGCTAGGCCTACAAATCCATACTCTACTTGGAGGCGAAGGTCCCTGTTTCCCTTTGCAAAAGGAAACAGAAAAGAGAATGCTGGTGGCAGAGAACAGGGGGAAAACACGACTGGCCTCTAAAATACAAGAAACTGCAAGGACCATGACCTCGTGTGATAATAGAATCAAGTGCTTGCCGCAGCACACAAGGGAAAAAGCGAGCTGTGTCACAAGAAGGAGCACAAAAAAGGCACAGCCGCTGAGCAAAAACAACCATTTGTAAGGGATGGATGATGCATGCTATCATAATAAAAAAGGAAAGGAGAGGCGCAGCGCAGAGTCCCTGGAGCTAGATCTACCTTTGGTCCCCGGGAAGGGGCAAAATTAAAGCGTAAAATCGTAACTTTGAAAGAAACAGCCGAATCCAGATGTCGGTCACACACTACAAAGCAGGGTTTGAAACCTGAGGAGGTGGTTTGAGCGATGACATAAGATCATGACAAGCAATCACCAACATACCCTTCAACGGGCCGCCACACATGTGCCGCTGCCTCCTAGAATGCAACAAACCCTAGCCACTCTAGGGTTTCAACCAATTGGGGTTTTCCAGCATATTGGCTGTGCATTCTAAAAACCAGGTGGTTGGTGCGTACTGTTACAGTTCCAACAATGAGATTCTACGTACTCCTTGTTGTGCAAGTTGACCCACTGCGCCCCCCCATCCCTCCCTCCTCCATTCCCCACTAGTGGTGGTGCCCCGTGGAGTGGTGCAGGTGCAAGCGGCCAAAGGAGTGGGGGAGGAAGGAGTGGTGGGGGGGCGGGGGCGGGGTTGGGTCGGTGGCGGAGGTTGTGGGTGGTGGTGGTGCTGGTGCCGTGGGTTCTTCAGCCAATGGCGCTGGATCCAGGGCTGGTGGTGTGGCTGTGGCTGTGGCTGCGACCGGTGGGGTGGCTGGTGGTGTGGCTGGTGCTGGCTCACCCCCTAGACCACTGGCTGGTGGTGCGGCTGTGGGTGGTGTGGGTGTGGGTGCGGGTGGTGGTGGTGGTGTGGTGGTGATGGTGGTGGGTGGGGACTCCCCCATAGCCACCAGGTTCATGGAGGAGCGGGAGGTGAGCCACAGGGGGCGGGGGTGCTGTGGGACAAGGAGGAAAAGGGCATTGGTGGGGGTCAAACGGGGAGGTCGCTGGAACGCATGATAGTAAGTAAACGGGGAGGTCAAGGGGGATGACAGGAATGCGTGACAGGCATGTGCGGGTGATGGTACATGTGCAAGCAGGGGGACTAGAATAGTCCTATTCTAATCCCCCTGACGCAAGTGAGTAAGTAAATGGGGAGGTCAAGGGGAGTAACAGAAATGTATGACTGTGCATTGGGTGAAGGTACATGTGCATGAGGGTGTGTGGGCAGGGGCACTTTATCAGAATCACACGCTGTAAGGCGACGGGTGAAGGACTATGACAGACCCCACAATGGGGATGAAAACATGGGAGGAAGAGATGGGAGAACCACAAGGGGGACACAACAACACAGGGGGAAAAAGATATGGGAGGGACAAGGGCAGGGGACGGCAGACCTTTGGGGTGATGACGTGGCACTGTGGGAATGCGCCAACAAAGGGGGGTGTAACATGCGTGTTGGACGTGCAGGAAGTCACCTCAATGCAAGACCATGAGGCACACCCCACGGGCCCATGCGGGCCAACATCACCAGCAAAATGGAGAATGAGAATGTATGGTTCTGCGCCAAACAGCACAACAGGAGTGGTGCTCTGAAAAGGCCACACAGGCTCCCACATACCACACTTGACCACATGACACAACAGCACGCACACCACATTGGATCACGGTGCATCACAAGGGGTTACATGGGATCACATCACAATACCACACCACACCACACGCCACGTGGACCGATCACGGCACCAGCTGGCGATTGCACAGCGGCTGATCATCCTACAACCATACCATACTGCCCCCAACAGCAGCACCGCCATCACATACCATACAATACAGCTCCAACCAAGCCCATCCACCTCTCTAATCTTATAGTATCTGCTCCCTCCTTCCCAACTCATGCATTATCAGCTTGGCTAAAAATGCACACACCCCTTCCCCCATGCGCCAGCCACCCCGCAAGGATTATGCTCGTAACCCCCAGGGTTGAGCTTTGCAACCGAAAAGGAGCCACTGCACCCACCCAGGGGCCGAAAAACTGCAGTGGGTGCACAAAAAGCCCTTCATGGGTGGGGAAAAACCCTCCCCTCACACATCCCACATCATACACCCCCCTTCTTCCTGGCCATCACGTGGCTCTCCTCTAGCTGGTGTTTGAGTTGGCTATTGACCTCAGCGCGCTTGTTGCGAAGCACCAGCTCGCCCAGCCCGTCCAGCAGCAGATTGTAGAAGGTGTAGAACTCCATGCTGGATCCCAGGGATTTGGTGATCTCCACGATTTGGACCCCCGGGAGCACGGAGCTGACCTCCGCCACCACCCCCAGGGCGCCCCCCTTGCTGTCGCGCATGTGCACCTTGATCCTGTGGAGGGTGGGGGGTGGGGAGGGGGTTGAGGGTGGTGTCAGGGGTCAGCGGCTCAAACTACACACACTGGGGCTAATCCGAATTTTAAGACTCGCGTAAATAAATTGGCAAATTGTACCCCCGGGGAAGGGGGGGGCTGACCAGCGCTACCACTCGTAACACGCCGCGCGTACTCCACTGCCACCCGCTCCACGCCCGCCAGGCTTGCGGCAGCGTCTGCTTGCCTTGCGACCTCCCGCCACCCCAAACTCCAAACCCCAGCAAAAACCCAACCAGCCCTCCTCCAATGTGTCGCAGGGCGCAGCGTATGCCACCGCCACCCGCTCTACACCCCCCAGGATTCCAGCGGCATCTGCTCCACTGGTAAACCGCGGCACCCCACCCAGGATCAAACCCACGACCTCCTCACCCACGCCCACCGCCCCCCCCCCCCCAACCCAACCCAAACCCCTACCACAACCCGACCTGCCCTCCTCTGACGTGTCGCAGCGCGCCGCGTACGCCACCGCCACCCGCTCGATGCCCGCCAGAATCGCGGCGGCGTCGGCGCGGCTGGTGAACCGCGTGCGGCGCTTGACCACATCCTCCCGCTTCTCAAACATTGCGCTCAGGTCAAGCGCGCTGTTGATGAGCGCGAATGCGTTCATGCGGTGGGGGGAGGTCGGGGAGGTCACCGAGTGGGCCTCGGCGGTGGCGGCGGCCTGTGGGAGCGGGAGTAAGGTTTAAGATGTGGAGGTTTAGGGTTGAGAGTTTTGTAATGGGCGCCGCTCGCCTCCGCCGCTCGCTCACACCAACTCTCCTACCACCACAACCACCCAACCACCACCACCACCACCATTACCACCACCACCACCGCCCTCACCCCACCTGCTCCTCCACCGTCAGCTCCTCCACCTCCCCCTCAGCCAGTGGGTCACTCTTGCATGCCACCGCCACCGCCACGACATTTACCCACCACAACGACCGCCACCGCCACCACAACCACCACCGCCACCACCACCACCGCCATGAACATGACCAAAGGCAACAACCACCACCACCACCACCATCATCACCCCACCTGCTCTTCCACCGTCAGCTCCTTCTCCACCTCCCCCTCAGCCAACAGGTCACCCCCCGCGATGCTTGAGTGGCGGGACTCAAACTGGAGGGGGCGATACCCCTCCATCACCCAGGGATCCAGCTTCAGCTGCTGCACCGTGGCCCTGCACAGGCAGTTGGGTAGGGTTTTGAGTAGGGTTTGGGTAGGGTTTCGGGCACCTGCTGGTCATAATGGAACGCGGGCCCAAGTGACTACTGATCGACTAGGGTTTTGGGGCAGGGTTGTGGTACAGGACTCAAACTGGAGGGGGCGGTATCCCTCCATCACCAAGGGATCCAGCTTCAGCTGCTGCACCGTGGCCCTGCACAGGGTAGGGTTTGTGTAGGGCATGTGTGTAGGGCATTGGGCCAGGTTATAGGCCGGGATAAGGTAGACTCATTTTGGCCGATCACTTGGTGAATTCGGGGCTCGGCATGTGCAAGATCATGTGCCCAGGTGGACTGGTATTCTATTCCAAGCATTTCCGAAGGTAATTTAAAATATCTTACTTCGCATGATCGGCTCAACTCAGGGTGCCTGGTTCCCACCCACCTCTTGCTGTAATCGGGGTTGAGCACGCGCCCCACCAGGCGCCTGGCCCCCTCCCTCAACCAAGGGGGGTGTCATACTGCGCAACATCTCCCTTTTTTCTAGGGTACTGCTAGGGATTCTAGGGTTTCCTTAGAACTCTTCCCACCCACCTCTTGGTGTAATCTGGGTTGAGCATGCGTGCCACCAGGCGCCTGGCGCCCTCGCTCATCCAGGGGGGGGTGTCATACTGCGCCGCGGTGATCTTTTTGAACAGGCTGGCGATGGTGGGCTCGTCAAAGGGCAAGCAGCCCGACAGAACCACGTACAGCACCACACCTGGGAGGCAAAAGTTATACTTTACCCCAAAAGAGGATGCAATTCGAACATCCATTACAGCAAGAATGTTGATGGTTTTGCTCAGGTGCATGCGCCATACTGAGCAGCACTGTCTTCTCCGCGACAATCGTTGACCTTACAGGGCTCCCCTATTATTGCGCCCCCCCCTCAAAATTTCCACCAACTCACCTAGCGACCACACATCCGCAGGCCCCCCCTCATACCCCCGGTGGGTCAGCACCTCTGGTGCCACATACTTGCGGGGGCCGCAGATGGTCATGAGGAGACCATTACCACGACAACTTGCAACTCGGCACTTTTCTGGCATTCCCTACCCCCCTCCAATAATGATTCCCCCCCAAAGCTTCCATCCCCACTCACCTAGCGACCACACATCCGCAGGCCCCCCCTCGTACCCCCGGTGCGTCAGCACCTCTGGTGCCACATAGTTGGGGGTGCCGCAGGTGGTCATGAGGAGACCGTTGTCGCGGGTGGTGTTGGGCAGCGCCCCCAAACCGAAATCCGACAATTTGACGGTCCCGTCGGAAGCCAGGAGCACATTCTCTGGCTTCAGGTCCCTGTGAAGGGGTGGGGTTGAGGTGGGGATTAGTGGGGAGCGGAAGGATGGGGGTGGCTGGTGACCATTGTTCGTCAAAACATGCAGCATGGTCCACCCTATTCGTCATGTGCATTGCACCAGGAGCAGGCTGTAAAAGAAAATTGTGCATATTGACCATCCCCGTGATAACATGCAGCATGCTCAACCCCCCCTCCAGTGCAACCAGGCTGTGAACCAAAAAAACGCGCACTTTGACCATCCCTCTATTCGACCTGCAAGCGTCCTAACCAGCGTAGCCTGTTTCCTCCCCCGCACACCTGTGGTATATCCCCCTTTCATGGCAGTATGCCAGCCCGTCAAGCAGCTGCTGGAACACACGCCGCGCCTCTGGCTCCTGCACAAGGGTTATAGGGTTTGGATTAGTGTTTTAGGTAATAGACTCCGCTTGGAAAGTGAGGCAGCTGCTGAAACACGTGCCGTGCCTTTGGCTCCTACAAAAGGGGAATTAGAGTTTGGATTAGGGTTTTGGAATTAGGGCTAGTCAGCTGCTGGAATAACCGAAGCACCTGAAGCTCATACACAGGGTTCAAGGGTTCATACACAGGGTTCTTAAACAAGGGCTCATACACAGGGTTCAAGGGTTCATCGATTGTGGAATACCACTCACAAGTTAGGAGTTGAAAGTACGGTATGAAAGTAGGGCTTTAATTGGGGATAGGCAACTCCTGGAACAGAGCTGCTGGTCAGGGTTTAAGGGTTTACAAGGTCCACGCAGGTGCAGCCCGCCCAGGAACAAATCCCTGATCTCCCCACCACCCACCTTCATCGGCCCCTCCACCGCAATCTTATCGAACAGCTCCCCCCCTGTGACAAGCTCCATCACCATGAAGATCTTGTCCTTGCTAGCCATCACCTCCCGCAAGTTGACGATGTAGGGGTGGTTGAGGCCTCGTAGGATTGATATCTCGCGCTTTATCTGGTCAACCATGTCTGCCTGGACCAGCCTGGCCTTATCCAGGATCTGCAGGCAATGGAGGAAGAACTCAATGGGAATACCAAATTCATGGTTTTTATAGCGGGTTGTGGGACCGTGTATGACTTGGTTTGTCAGATGGTGTAGGGTTTGGTGCTAGGGTTGGCGATGTAGGGGTGGTTCAGGCACCACTGGATTTATATCTCGCGTTTTGGAGAGGACCGCACCATGCATGAGTGCTGCAGCATTGGGTTGTCAGATGGATCCAGGGTAATGGGACCATGCATGTGGGTTTTGCAGCCTTGATGTGTCAAATGGTGTCGGGTGTGCCAATGTACGGATGGTGCAAGCCGCGCAAAATAAATATCCTGCACAGATTACCTGGTCAACCCCTACCAAAACCCCTTAGAGTATTCGCCATAGTTGCCACCAACTCCTGGGCATATCCGCTGCAGTTGCCTGACATGCGTAAGTAACCATGACACCCTGAACCGTAAGTACTCTACCAAACCCCCTAGGGTATTCACCTTGATTGCCACCGGCTCGTGCGTGTCCACATGCTGCCCATATTGGCTCTAAAAACCCCAAGAACCCTACAAACCCCCTAGGATATTCACCTTGATTGCCACCGGCTCATGGGTGTCCACGTGTTGCCCATACTTGACCTTGGCGTAGGTGCCCTGGGAGAGAAGATGGGAGGGGGAAGCAAGTGGGGTTAAGGAAGATTCAAGGGAAGATTCAAAGGACTGGAGCTGGTACGCAGGCTTGGGTGCAGATGGCGTGTGGAGCAAAGGGTGTAGGGTACAGGGTTTCACAACCCACCTCCCCCAATGTTCGCCCCAGGTAGTACTTCCCCACCCGTTTTTTGAAGGTCTCCTTCATAGGATGCCCCCCTTGCTAACTCCCTTGTGTGCCCTAGCTGAGGGTTTTAGGTCGCTGTCGCTGCCCCTGTCGCTGTTGCTGCGCCCTAGGATTAGGGTAGTGCTAGGCGCCTGCGGCTGCGCCCTAGGATTAGGGTTATTGGTCGGCGTTTGCCGCTGTGCCTGAGGGTTGACTGGTCGAAGGGTCCGGAGGGGGTTGGAGTGCTGCTGTTGAGGGTTTCATGCGGCCCTTGCGAAACCCTAGCTGGGCCCACGCCTGCGGTGCGCCGTTACCCTTGTGGAGGGTATTGTACTGTACACCCTGGGCTGGCTGAGGAGAGCGGAGGGTTTTGGCTTTGTTGGCTGTGCCCTAGGGTATCTTGGGGTTTCGGGGTCGCCTACTGGTAGGTTGCTGGGGCTGGGGCTGGGCAGGGCTGCCGTGGGGATCAAGTAAACTGCCGTGAGGATTAAGATGACTGCCCTTTCTGTGAATCGCCTGTTTGGCCTGATTGAGGTTTGGCTGTTTGGTCAACCCCTCGGGAGAGCGGGATGGGGGTTGTGGGGTGCACCCTGCGCAGGGAGGGCTGGCTAAGTGAAGGAGGTGGTGTGGGTGGTGAGATGTGGATGTGGATAAGGGTGGATACAGCTACGTGGGGGAAGAGGTTAGTTCGCACTGCTTCCCATTACTGACCCCGGCAGTGGTACACGCAAACTGTACAAGTATGGTCCCTCCATCATCTTGAGGCAAGGCGGGGCTTGACGGAGACCGGGAGTCAGGCGGGTAACGGAAGCCAGGATGAAGACGTGTAATGACGTAAACTGACAGCTCAAA
Source organism: Heterotrichella gracilis (assembly GCA_032358255.1). Classification (NCBI taxonomy): domain Eukaryota; class Xanthophyceae; order Tribonematales; family Xanthonemataceae; genus Heterotrichella; species Heterotrichella gracilis. The sequence goes on along the minus strand of JAULBX010011101.1, from coordinate 95,213 downwards.
ACCAACACAACGCAACCCACTCCCTCACAAGGCACCCACAGTGTCTACCCAGTCTTGGGTAGGAAGGGTGAACACGCATTGAGACGCGGCAGCTGTACGCGCGATACGTCCGGTAGTGTTAATAGTAAGGAAACGGCAACACGACGCAGGACTCCGACTCAGAAAAAAGTCCCAGCTGGGGTAACTTAGGGTTGACCATGTGGGTCACGAATAGTAGGTGCGACACCGTTCCGGGCAACGGGTGTTGACGTGATGCGATACCTAGGTCACATGAAGCACTTTCCGGCTGTCAAGGTTTCTCCTGTACCTAGACTGCAATCAGGCTAGGTTGCATGCATCTGGGTATATGCATGCATTGCCCTTCTCACAGCCCGTATCCCCGCTCGCATAGCTAGATGTAGGCCACTACACCCACCTGTGGGTTCCAAGGAGGTCTCGGCGTCGATGCTCCTGGCGGCAAGCTGGCAACTTGGGGTTGTAGTCGCTAGTGGTTGCAGACCTTTCTGAGAAAGCTCCAAAACGGGGTTCTGTAGAGGTACGATGCTAAGACTGTGGCAAGGTGTGCTAGTTCTGGAAATAACGCCAAGTATCTGGGCCTCGTATGTGTTTCGTCACCAGGCTGGAAGCCCTTATGTGCCATTTGCTTTTGCTGCAAGGTGCAGAAGATGCCTTTTGGGTTTGCAATGCAACAGGGGAGGTAGAACACAACTGGCGAAAACGTGGGAAACTGCAGAAAAAGAAAATAGGTTTAAGGAAAAGGAAAATGGGTTTGGGATGGCTCCTCGGTAGCAAACCCTTGCTTGCAAACCCCCTACAAGCCGGCCGGCCACTACCCTTCGTTCCTCATCCCTGCACCACAGAAAAGCTGTGGACGCATGTTCACCTCAACGGCGTTGGCAACTATTGCAGCTCAGCTCTGCGCCGCCGCGCTGCTCAGCTCGTTAAACGTATTGCATCAACTAACCTTCATATACCTTCAATGGGTTCCCTGGGGGCAAAAGAGCAGGATCGCATCCCCGGAGGATTCACCCATAAGAAAGCTTCTCAGAGCAGGAGTTCTACAACATTGCAGCACACACTTCCCCACACTCTTGTTTTTGTGCTTATTCAGTCTTGTTTTTGTGCTTATTGCTTAGCCTCAGCCTGGTAGCCTTCCAATGAAAAGAAGCTACAGTGAAAACCAATGCCATAGGCGAGAAGAAGCCGCAATATGATTTCACCCCTTGTCACAACAGATCGCCTTAGGCAGTACGCACCACCTGTACACAACAGGGGCGCCTCACATCCAGCGCATCATGCCACACCATAAGCCACCAGGCCCTGAGCCAGAACCATGGGCAACACGTGTGTATTCCACGCAGGTGGGGCCCACTTTCCCAACATCACAAACTTAAATAAAGAAAAAAAGCCACTTTCCTAATTCCACTTCAAATATACGACACCCAAAACCTGAAAAATCAAGGCAAAAAGCCCCCCGCACTTTGGCAGCACCACAGGCAAGTGCCGGCACCGCAGTCCCCCGTCACCTCATCCACATAGCCACCTCCCGTTCCTCCATGTATCCCTCCCCTACCATCGACCACTTTCGCCCCCTGGGTAGCAGCTTCAGGGCTATAGATTTGGTCCTATCCGCCAGTTGCTGCCCCATGTCCGATCCCAGGGATCCAATGCAAACGCCGATTCGGCAGAGTAAGTGGCTACTACAGGCGGGCAGCTCCCAAAATTACCCCATCACACAGTCACCTCCCCCTCCCCCATGTACCCCTCCCGCTCATTGATCTCCTTCACCCCCTGGGTGGCTGCCTCCACCACCTCCTTGGATTTGGTTCGATCCCTCAAACTCTGCACCATTTCCGACCCCTGGCGGGCCCCAATTCGGGTCCCCATTTGAAGGTATGTCTCCAGGGATTTGCGGCTATTTGCCACCAGATCCACATCCAATGCGATGGATTCAGGGGGGAAAAGGGTGATGACTGTGCTCCCTCCGAATGCAAAGTAGCCCAGCTCATCCCCTTTGCGGTACTCTTTCCCCACCTGGTGCGCGGGGGAAATCACGTCAGAATACATGGGTAGAAAAAGGGGAATCCCACCTGTGGCAGGGGGAGTGGGGCGAAAAGGGGGGTATATATTGGGTGCAGAAAGTACCGAGCATCAGCCGCATGCCAATGTGCGAGACCCATTTACATGTGAGCATATATTTCCAGCCAGAAACCCCTACACCCTACACCTTGAAACCCTAAACCATGTACTGGTGGGCTATGTATCGCCAACCAATAAAACCCTCACAATACTGCGATTCTTTCTTAGTAGTCCATTTAGGAATTCTGGCTCAGGGTTCAGGATCTGAAAAGCCTTTAAGGGCCTAGGGTCTGCCGCGCACCTCTGCGGTGAAGATAATGGACCCCACCAGCGTGGCGCCAATCGCCACGAATGCCACGGGGCCAAATTCCGGGGAGTCGATGACCGCGATGGCGCGCTTGTTCTCCGTGAACACATTTGCAAATGTGGAGTTCACCGCTATTGGGTTGACTGTGTAGTACTTCCCGTGCACGGGGGTGATGGAGCGCAGGGTGCCGCCCACAGGAAAATGGAACCTGCAGAATGGCAGACATGAGATAAGAAAGCAAGTCTGTTGGCCACATCGTGCGCGCATGTGCACTACTTTGCACTCGTTTTGAGGCCTGGATGGATAAGATTTATATGATGTAGTATCCTGGTGGAATAGTTATATGGTTTGAGTGTGTATACTATAGTACTTCCCATGCACTGGGGTGATGGAGGGTGCCGCCCACCGGGGAGTGGATCCTGTGGGGTTGTTGAAACAGTAACGAGAGATGGTTTCAGGAATGAATGATGGCGTTTCCTTGATCCATCATTGTATCCACCGCGACCCCCACCTACATTGACACACGCACGTGCACTACACTGTTCCCCACCCACCCACATGCACATGCAAACTCGAACGTGCCCCACAACAATACGCACCCAAATGCGTCCGCACCCATAAGGTCAGATGCATGCACACACTCAAATCCTGGTCACCTGTGGTAGTCCTGTGGTGCCAGCCGGAAGATGACCATCTGCCCCCCTTGGTAGGGTTTGCTTAGGGTTTTGGTGGGGCTGTCATCCGCCAGCAGGCCCGCGATGCTGAAGTGCTTGCCCTGCAAAAGGGGGGAGGGTAAATTAGGGTTTGTTTAGGGTTTGATGGGGAGGACGTGCTCACCTTCCAGCCAACACACCTTAGCTACCTCAGGTATTGAGGGTGGCATTTCAGCACTTTCAACACCGTGACCCAGGATTGCGCAACACCATCCACCCCCTCAATCTCGACTAGCATCCAATCCAATCCCTAACCAGGCAACCCTACTGGGCCAAAACCCTAGGGTAGGCCACCACCCACCTTGACCCAGAACCGCACAGCATCGTCCACCCCATCAAACGCCACCAGCCTAAACATTCAATTCTGAACCCTAGCTAGGGCCATCGTAAACCCTAGCCTACCCACCACCCACCTTGACCCAGAACCGCACAGCATCGTCCACCCCATCAAACGCCACCAGCCTGCAATCGGCAGCAGAAACTACCACGTCGGGGTTGTCCTGATCTGCGATTGGCCGAGCTGAGGGCTTGAGCTTGCGATAGAAGAACTGGTTGAAATTCTTGAAGGAATACAGGGGTTCCAAGATGTCGTCGGCGTTGACCTCCCCCTTGAATGCCGCCAGGAACGGCTGGATTTCCTGCAAATGTGGGGGGGTACAGGAACTGGTAAAATTGTAGTATTCAGAGTTTCAAGAAGGCATTGATATCCTGTTTGAATACAGCGAGAATTGCCCTGAACCCACTTCAACTAATTCCGTGCCCATGGATATTTTTTCCTGGGAAGTTCCCATCGATCAGCTCTCGGAGCAGGCTGTACTCAGGTAGGCCTAACCCTACACCCACCTTGACTGACTCTGGTGAGTCCATGAACCTGCCCTTCTCCTCTGTCAGCTCCTGGAGCAGGTTGTATGCGCCACTGGTGTACATCAGGCGGCCCATCTGCACACAAGGGGGGGAGCCGATTGATGACATTATTGGTAATCAACACTATTGGACTGGGGTTGGAGTGGGCAGCAAGGCTACTGCAAGGATTGAAAGATGGGGCACGCCCTATGAGTGAGCGCGCACATAATGTGGGGCACCAAGCACTTGTCACTCACGCTTGGCTGGTTCTGCATGGCCATGACTCGTGGCCCATGAGCAGATAGGGCGAGGTAATTTCTTGCACCAAGCGCTCGGCATTCCCAACCAGGCTTACCCGTGTCCAACAAGCTCCCACGTGTGTGCAAGCGAGGGCCCCAAAATGGACCCTAAACCCTAATCCCTCCTGCCGAGGGCGGTAAACCCTTCTCCCTAGGGTATTTGCCACTCACGCTGGTCTGGTACATATTCGTCATAGCCATGAGCAGATAAGGGGGAACATGGGTTTCAGGTACCAGCCGCTTCAACCCCCTGCCATACACACCCTTGTCTGCACTTTAAATCCTCCCTGAACCCCCACACATGCATCGGTGCAAGCATGCAAGGACCACAATATGCGCCATGTCCTAGGCATGAATGCAAAAGCCACGAGGGTACATCATGCATTTGTCACTCACGCTGGTTTGATACATGTTCTTCATAGCCATGAGTAGATAGGGCGAGATGGTTTCCTGCACCAGCCGCTTTGACTCCCGATCATACACCAGGTTCTGGCCCGAGTACTCCATTTGGGCAGGGGTCCCCTTGACCTTCCCCACCATCGTCGAAAGCCTGGACATCCCCGGCACCGATCCCAGGGATGGAGACCACTCTGTGAGCTTCCACAGAAAGAGGCGGCTGGTGGCTTCGCTGCTCTCCAGGCCAGCCTGGGCATGAGGAGGGGATGGGGGGATTAGCAGGGAGTGGCAACTTTGGCACAATGGGATCATACATCACGCGCTGCATACATGTTGCCTCTACCCAGACCCTAGCATCAAGAGTCGTCACCCTACCCAGCTGCATCACGCTTGTTGTGCCCTCATCCACGCACAGGATGTTGCCTTTACCCCCAAAAACCCTGACCAAACCCTGTTTTGATACCCTGAAACCCAGCCCACTCAGCTGCCTCGCGCTTGTTGTGCCCTCATCCACGCACAGGATGTTGCCTTTAACCCCACCCTACCCAAACCCTTCCTTTAAAACCCGACCAACCTGCGCAGCGCCGGCTGTGCCTTCATCCATGCACAGGGTCATGCGCAGCATGTTTCACCTGCCCAAACCCCACCCAAACCCTACCGAGAAACCCTACCCGAACCCTAGATTCTAACCCTGGGCACCCACCTGCGCCGCGCTGGCTGTGCCCTCATCCATGCACAGTGTCATGTACAGCATGTTGCCCCAGTTGTCTCCGGGGACCAGCGCAGCACCAGACACGGGGCACCTGCAACGCGCCAGAGGTGTCACATTATTTATACTACTGATGCTCATTATAGTGAGTGAATATATGGCATGTCAGGGGTGCTAATACACGAGTGAGTAAACATATGTACCTGTTGTGACTGCCCCATGGTATCGGCAAGATCATTCCAAGAGGCCAACTCTTTCAGCCCCCATTATTCTAAGAATTCGAAGCTATGGTAAAATCCAGTAATGCATTTGAAATATGCAAGTTATTTGAAATAACTTGTTTTTACCACTTGTGCAAACATGCCGGTTTCCTCACCTCTTTATGAGCTGGTACAGGTCCCCCTCCTTTGACTTCTTCATCACAATGGCTGCCAGCTCAGCTTGGCTCACCGTGCCATCCCCGTTCTGGTCCGCCTGGCGGAACAGCGACTCCAGATAGTCGTCGTCTATAGTGGCGCCAAATGCCTGAGAAATGGAGGGGGGGAGTTGAGACCCATTTCTTTCCATTTTCTGTGGGCTATGGCCAGTTATACCAGGGGGTTCCCCTGGTATATAGTATTGAACCACCTCTGGGTTTACCAGGCGCAAGCAAAAGAGGGGAAGAGGGGTGGCAATGCCTGCTGTTTAGCAGTTGCAACATCGAGGGTTGCAACGCGGCTGGAGGTCAAACTTAGTGCAATTCAAATACATGTTGTGGAATGTGGCGCCAAATGCCTGCATGAGTGTTGGCATGCCCTGGTAATTGGGATATCAAACACCGATATCTTAAACGAGTAGGGTTTTCCTGATCCCTTCTAGAATATTCCAATCCCCCAACTCACCGTGACCAGCCCCTTGAATTCTGGAAGCTCCAATTTCCCATCCCCATCCACGTCCGCAATCCCAAAAATGCGCGTCCAAAATTGCCGCTCGATATCGGCCAATGAGGCGCCAGAAGTCGACAGGTGGCATCGCCCCACGACCTTGGAAAATTCGGTGGGGTCATAAAGATTGACCCACATCTCCTCGGAGGGTGGGGGCACGGTGGGGGCCGTGGGTGTGGTGGTGGTGGTGGCTGCGGGGGTGGTGGTGGCGGTGGTGGTGGCTGCGGGGGTGGTGGTGGCTGCGGGGGTGGTGGTGGTGGTGGTGGTGGCGGAGGTGGTGGCGGCAGGTGTTTCAAAGTAGCTTGCAAGGTCAATATCACACCACCTGCAAGGGGAATAGGGGTGAAATGTCCACCAAATTTGCGTTTGGGAGTGAAGTATTTGCGAATTTCGTGGGAGGAGGGGAGGGGGATAGTACCGTAAGAAGTGCACTGTACGTGCCGAAGCGGTGGTGTGGTTGATGAAGCTATATTTAATTATATTTAATTATGGTCATCCTGGTGCAGCTCCTTACAGTAAATCTGGCCAAGGGGAAGTTTCCTCTTTCATAGTATGAACACCCCTGGTGCGCGTGCTGCCACAAAGTAGTACTTCAAACTTCCAAACCACCTATGAGGAACACATTAGCCCCCTTGCAAATTACCCCACTCACCCAAACAGCTCCCGCTTCTCTGATTGCGTGATTGCCCCCTTGATGCCCTTCTTCGCCACAGCCCGGTAGATTGACACACGTGCAAGGGTGGCCCCTGCTTTCTGAAGCACAAGGTGGTGGCCTGCATAGCAGCAGCGCTTGTGAACCCTTAGCATCACTTGTTAAACCCTAAACCCTTGCTCAACCCTACATAATTCATGATTGATGACCTGTAGATGGACATGCGCGCAAGGGTGGCCCCAGCCTTTTGAAGCATTAGGTGGTGGTCATAGCAACACTGCTCGCTCAAACCCTAGCCTAGGGCCCTAGTTTAGGGCCTTGGACCTAAACCCCTCCTCCAACCCATCAACCTTGAATAATGTTGTTATTATTGAAAATGGTTATGAATTATTGAAAAACATTCTTGTTGTCCTAGATTGACACATGTGCAAGGGTGGCCCCAGCCTTCGGCGGCACAAGGGCATGCAACATCAAACACTGGCATTGTTCAAACCCTGCACACGTATCCCTGAACCTTAAGTCTTCTCTCCAGCCCAAAACACACCTCCGCTCAAGGGGTTTAGGGTTTGGGTTTAGGGTATCGCACCTGCATTCCACACTGGGTGTGGGCCGGGGCACCTCTGGGTCATGTAGCTCTGCAGGCAATGGGGGAAACATTTAAATAAAGGCCTCAAAATAAGATACCATTTGGGGTGGGCAGTCCCTGCGTATGCCACAACATGACAACACAACAGGATCAGGAATACCTGTCGCATCACACCGCCTGAAATCCTTCCCCGCGCAACAACCACCCACCTCACCCACCTCACCCACCTCACCCAGATGGCGACCACTGTATAGACCTTTCCCATGTAATCAAATAATCAAATAATCCTTGGGTTCAAACTCTAACCCCCCCTGCAATGTAGCTCCCGATGGCCAACCACTGGCCCAAATCTCCCAACTTGCTCAACCCTATCCCCTGTATGCCCATTATTCACCCTACATTTCTACAGCCCACACCCTCAACCCCACCTGGCTTCCGATGGCCACCACGGCATGGAACTTGCCAGTCTGACCGGGCAGCTCCGCCTCATGCATGACCACTTTGACCAAACCGTAGGTGGTGGCTCGGGAGATGGCGCGGTCCCGATCCGCAAACACGGTGCTGTCCAGCCGAGCCACTGCCTTGCCGCCACCTGATGGAAAACACAAAACCTCTTTTCATGACATTCAAAATTGCAGCGGACATTTTGTAAGCTGAATTACTGGGCAATGATTGAAACACGTTAGGCGATGGAAGGGTAAAGGCGGATAAAATATGGGGGGGGGGAGGGAGTTGGCATAGAAACTATACGTAGGCCCCTTGACCAGTCAGGGTACGGGTATGAGGTTCAGCCTTTCGGGTTTGGGGTGTTTAGCCCACCTAGTGAAGAATTTTGGGGAACGTCAGGGAACTTCACGATCAGAAGTTTGGGATGTATGGTTTCGGGGTGTAGGGTTTGGGGTGTAGGATTGTTCTGTAGGGTATCCGGGGCCCACCTGGTGAAGGTTTGGGGGGCGACTGTGCCTTGCCCTCATAGCTCGCCTTGGTGGCATCTGGCCCATCCACCACCTCCCCTTTCCCATTATAATTGCTATCCCCCTTCTCCTCCCCTGTTTTCAGGCAGCTGGCTGTACCCCCCATGCCTGCGCGCGCGCTGCACCCTCCCTAGGGTTTTGGGGAGGACTTGCGTTCGGGCTCGAGAACCCTAGACGGCTGGCCTGTCCGCCAATCTGGCAGGGGTGGGAGCGGTGCCGAGTTGGAATGGTGGTGGGTAGGTTTGAAGGGGAGGGCAGCCCAGGCGAGGGTTACAGGGTTATAACCCTTATAGGATTGACGACCTCCTATCAAGTTGGTCGAAAGGCTGACGCCAGGTGGCGCCCAGGGCGTGACGGTAGCACTATAACCCCCTGATGGGAGGGTTGCTTCGCGCTGGCAGTCGAGAACTCAAAACAGAAGGGCACTGGGCTGTCTTGGGCACTGGAATGTGTCTGGTTCGGAGGGACGATGAGGGAGGCGGCGCTACCCTTGGTGGGCCACGTCAGGCCCTAAGCAGGGTCTTGCATGGGAAGCGCGGCCCTGAGTGGCCTTCCTAGACATGACGATGACCCCCCTGCTGCAGAATAAAACAGGGAGGTGAGCGTTTCCAAGATATCAGGGTGTTAGACCTCTAGGGTTTGGGGGGTCAAGGGGTACAGGGCTGAAGGGTTTGAAATTACCGAGTCACCTCGATAGCCCAACCAAGCAGGCGTCTAGTCAGTCGCAAGTGTTAACACCAGGGTTCATGCAGGTACTAACGAGAGAGGATGAGGAAGTCACGCCATCTTCAAACGCTGGGATGGGGTAGAACAGCGGTGGACGCCTTTCGCTTGGATGAAATCACATAGAGTGAGTTGTTGTGTTTATCAGGAAGGGTGCCCATAGGTACACAAGGTCGTGTCACATAGTTGCGGGCTCAAAAGGTGCATGCCCATCCTCCCATACAACCCTAGGTTTACCCAGCGTTGCTTGCCCCGTTGGGACGGGGAAGGCTGGTTGTCAACGCTAAAAAAAAGACGGAACCTTTAGTTGGGATCCGAGCGTCATCATCGCACCTCGGGGGGGGCTAGGTGACCAATGCATGCATGCATGCATATGTGTCCGAAAATCCACTTGAAAGTTGCGGAGTTGTGATGCGTGCTGCCGGGCACGAAACCGGACAATGCAAGCGCATTAGTCCACTAACACAGGCCCTTCGGTGAGTGACGGCGTGTGTCCAAGGTAGTCCACGGCCGCAGCGGGTTTAGAGGCACACAAATAGGATATTCACAGTGCTAGCGCATGGTTGAACTTAGCTCAGAACTAGGCTTACCTTCGGCAGAACCACGCGTGCACCATGCTCTGGATCACACGTGCGCAGGGGCCACTCTCCTGGTTGCGCTTGTTGGGGTGTGTCGGGACTGCAGTACAGATGAGCCCTCCCTGGTTGTGATGGGGTTCGGTGATTAGGCACTCCCTTGGTAGTCCAGCGAGTAGGTTGAGAGCGTCTACTACAGTAACACTGGCAGGAGACCTCCAAGTGCTTGTGACACTGCTTGTAGGGCCCTGGTTTCGAGGTCCTCTTGCAAGGGCACAATGTGGGTCTTGCGTTTTACCCTTTAGGGTACATTGCTAGTGATCCCGGGGACGATGTTTGACGCGCTTTGTGTTTCCCCCAAAAGAGTGCCTGCATAAAAGCGTGCGACTCTTGCTGCAGCATCATGACCATCAGTTCTTCGTTCACCACGCACGTTTACTGCCTACGTTAGGTCCTCATCTCCTTCTGGGTGGTTGTTTCACGTTGGGATCCACGCTCTGTCTGCCGTACACGGTTTGCAATTGCAAGTGCCATTCCTGCGGACTACTTCTGACCCATCCCACACACAGCTCGCTGCGTACAGCGTGCGGAGTGTTTCGTTTGACTGCTGTTGTTAGCACGCAATCTAGACGTAAGGTGGCTTCTTCATAAACCTCCTTGCTTTGTTGGGTGGTCGTTTCGTGGTGGGTTGCATTGCCAACCGCCACACGAGTTTTTGAAACTCAGCTTGCCCACCGGTGACCAGGAAGCAACGCGCATTGGAGGCTGTCGTCCTAGTGAGAGACTTGGAGGTAACGCTTCTGTCGTCGCCAATCTCCTTGGCCTCGCTCTTGGATCACTGTGTCTCCGATATCGATGCATGCATGCATGCTGTGAAAAACGCGCCTTTCCAACACACCAAAGGACCTTCCCTTCCCGAGCTCACTGCCACCCACAACTGTAAACTGGTCCTCTTCGCTCACCTCGAGCTGTTCGTCCTTTTGTTTTTGAGCCAGGAGAACGCCTCCCTGCGGGACCTAGTGGACTTCTACCACTCGTCGCTGCTCCAAACCCAGGGCGAACTCTACGAAGCCCGACAAACCAACCAAAAGCTGTACGACTACGGCTTGATGGCTGGCCAGACCTGCACCGACCTCGCCATCCACGCGCAATCGCTGGAAGCCAAGCTGTGGGAGTCCAACGCCCGCCTCCAGGCCGCCCAAGCGGAGCTGGCCGCCGCCAAGGAGGCCATTGAGGAGCTGCACGCCTACTCGCGTGAGGAGTACAAGCGCAACGGGGCGCTCGAGGCTCAGGTGCACTCGCTGGAGCTTCAGCTGAGATCCCAGAACGAGCAGATGCAGGCTGTGGTTGCAGCTCAGCACCGGGAGACCAGCGAGGAGGTGCTTCTGGAACCCAAGGCAAGTGATGGGCAAACCTTGTCTCCCTGTGTATCGTACCAACAATGCCTGACCAGTGCTGACTAGCCTGACTTGAGCAAGCCCCTTGGTTCCGATTTGCTTTGAAACTGTGCAAAGCATGCTGTCACCCCTGGCCTGGTAGCTATAGGCCAGAAGTGTGCCTGCTGTGCATGGGTCCATCGTTCTGTACGCTTCTTGATCAAAACTTGTCATGCTAGCGCTGCCTTGTGGTGTATGCTTGAGTGCAGATGTTGTCAATACAGTGCTATGTGGCAGCACTTCCTCAGCTATGGCTGTCCCTTTGCGCTCCACCCTCCCCACGCTGTTCAAAACACCCATACACAGTGCCCACTCACACGCGCGACTCCCCCATCCCCGCAGGCGCAGCACCTGGAGCAGTGCCTGGCCACCAGCCCGGAGCTGAACCATGCAGCTGGCGAGGCATCGGATGGCAGCCCAGCTGACAACCAGCAGCCGCAGCAGGCAGTGGAGGTTCACGGGGAGGCAACCAGCCCAAAGGTGGGCCCAGCAGCTGGCCGGGCGGCGGGATACGCCCTGGTTGCTGCTGAGGCACCAGCGGGTCACCCAGCTACCCAGCGGCAGCCACAGCAGGCAGTGGAGTTCCAAGGGGAGGAAGCGGTGGAGGTGGAGGAGGGGAGGACAGACCCTCTGGTGGCGCTCACCCAGCAGGTACAGAAGCTGTGCAACCTTTTCCCTGCGTCGTACCATTGACTGCTCTGATGCGTTCGCCTCCCACAAGAGTTGTACTGTCCTGAGTGCATCCCTGTGCATACCCCTCCTCATCCAAAAACAACGCTCAAATTCAGTGCAGGCTGCATACCTGACTGGCCCTTATTGATTTATTGATGTATTAAACTATTAGATTTTATTCGCTTATTTGCTTTGACTCATGGCCGAATACCATGTGCTGCACACTTCGACAGCAACTACGACGCTACACAGCATTCAGTAATTGCATGTAGTTTACTTGGGTGCCCTCCCCTCCGCCACCCGCCACCCTGCGCATGGCCCAGTTGCTCCAGCTGACCCCAATATGTGCCCCTCGCTCCTGCAGGCGCCCACCGATGCTGTCGCTGTGCAGCGCGTGGGAATGCCCCAGCACCAGCCACTCAGCCTGCAGTGCAGCCGGACGCGACATGCTGGCTGAACAGGCACCCGCTGACCCCCCTGCCTGACCTTGACCTACAAGAGCCGCAGCAGGCAGCTGCGGCAGGGGAGGAACTGCCTGCAGGGGAGGAACTGCAGCAGGCAGTGGAGGGACTGGAGGAGGCGACGCCTCCCACTGGTGGCGGCGAGCCATCAGGGGGCATCCAGGGCTCGTCCCAGGGAGCTGCCCCTGTGCGGTCGGCGTGGAGCCTGGGGGATGCAATCGACGAGAAGCCCATCATGACGGGTGTAGACCCCCGTGGCAGGGGGGGTAAGAAGGGTGTGGCGCGGCGCGGCAGCGGCCAGGGGGAGAGCCGCACCCGCAGCGCATCTGCGGGGGAGGTAGGGCAGGGGAAGCGCAGCACCAGCCAGACGCCCCTGCCTCCGGCGCCTGCTGACTACACAGCAGATGTCCATGTGCTGGTTCCAGCGGTAAAGGTTGGCGAGGGGAAGGGTGCGCGCGGCGATGCAGGGGAGGGGAAGGGCAGCGCCTGGCGCCGGATGGTCAGGGCGGGGGCCCAGCGGTGGGCGGCGGTGCGCCACTACTCCAGGTGCCTGACGGGCTGCGTGGGCAGGCAGAAGATTCCACAGGGTGGGGTGGAGGAGGAGTGGGCCAAGGGGGGGGACACCGCAGGTGCCAGGGCAGGGCAGGAGGTAGGGATCAGCGTGACTGCTGCCTGATAGCATTTTTTATCAGTGGGTTTTGCGATGTCGCTTACTGACCGTGACACCACTTTGCTAGCCAGATTTTATCAGCACGACTGCTCCCTGATCCAATGGCTTAGTGTACTTAGTGTAGCATGTAGTGTAGCATATAGCATGTGGTTTTTGAGGTGTCACTTATCGACTGTGACACCAAGTTGCTAGCCAGAATTCGATTGGCGTGACGGCTGCTAGCCACCAGTGATCCCCCTGGACTCCGATTTTACCATTTTAGGGGGTAGAGTTGACAAATGAACCCGGTGAAATCAATTCTGCAGTCCATGGCTGTTGACACAAATTGCTTTGGTAGCCTGTGCCATCTGTTGCAATGATATGTGCCATGTGGCGCCATGGCCATGTGGCACAGCGTTGTGGCCATTTTGAGAGTTTTTACGGTTAGTGTTTGCTCACACATGTACATGGGACACAATTTTTCTGCATCAGGGATACAGATTTCATTTAGATGTGAATGAACATATGCGGTGAATTAAATTTAATTATGCGTGTATCTATGCATGGGTTGTTCCCGTACACAGCATATATGCTTCAGCGTTTTAGTGCGCAGGCGGGCCTTCCCCTGCTGCTAAATCTCTGCGTAGATAGGTACTTATGACAATCTACCACTGTGGGTCCATCCCATGCTATCTTCTTACTCGTTACATACTATGCCAGTGACCCTGCTAGCGCTCAGCTCGTAGCACATGGATACTATAGACAGGGACAGGGACACAGATGTTCTCAATCGTATCATCCAAGACAACTCCAGTGCACCTGAAAGCACCTGGTGTAAATGACAGAGTTTCACCTGTCGTAAATGACAGAGTACCTGTCTGTAAATGACAGAGTAACTCTGTAAATGACAAAGTTTCTGGTTGCCAAGGGATGTTGGATTATTCAGTGTGATGATGTGGGATTATGGGGTGTCCCAGGAGGTGCTCCTGGGGATGGCAAAATCGCATTCGTGTGGTACAATCAAGTGTCTCGGGGAAGTCTTGAACTCCAGGCGACTCCATGCAAGGGTTTGCGTTTCGGATAGGATACGGATGCCATCCCATTGGCCATACATATCACAGAGCGCTCTGGACAACGTGGCCATTCATCCAGCCTACCACTGAGTGCCTCCATTGCCAAGCCTTGTCTCCTTGAGCCCTGAGCTGCCATCGGATGCCAATTATCTGCCAGATATCTCCCAGTGGGCTGCGTTCCTATTCAGCGGCTGTGTGAAGTGCCTTGATACCTGCGCCTCATTCCAGCTGCTTTTACCGGTAGCACAATGGGCAGTTCAGGTTGCATACTCCAGTCAGGCTGGTCACTGTCAGGTATTGTGGGTTTGGTACACAGAAAGTACGGTTTGCCCGCCCACTCGCCTTGCCCTCCAGAGCTACCTCCGCCCTCTACCACTTCCTAACAACCTAGGGCGCTTCAGGTTCTCCGGAGTGGTAGAGGGAGAAGGTAGCTCTGGAGGGCAAGGCGAATACGTTAGCCTGACCCAAGCCTTGGATCTCGTTGAGCTGCCTAAAAGGCAACATGCTGTGCTCAACACGGTGTTGAGACGTCGGACGTCTCAACACTGTGTTCAAAACAGCAGTTTGCCTTGGAGGCATCTCAACGAGACCTGGCCACCCCTCACCCAGTTTACCTGGTCCAGAAACTTCATGCCTTCTCCTTCAACGCGTTCCAGCTTGTGAACAGAATGGAATATCAATCTCAGCGTCAGCTGCATGCATGACAGACTGCCGCAGTTGTAGCACATGGAACCATGGCTTCTTGCTGGTGCTGTGCTAGAACTATGCAGAGCTGCTCCTGCATGCGCCTCATGCTGGGCTTGCTGTTCCATAGTGGTCACAAGCTGGAACGCGTTGAAGCTGGTGGCCAGGCTGGCTGGTCGCCCTCCTGACGCTGCACTTTGCTCTTCCTGCCCAGGTGTTCATGCGCTGGCAGGCGTTGTATGAGGTGACTTGCAGAAGCTGCTGCAGGATTCCACAGGCTGCACCCCCAGCAGGAGCTGCAGGCCGCCTCCTTCAACGTGTTTCAGTGCTTGAACAGGCCCTGCGGGGTGGGGAGACGCGTGTGCTTGTGCTGTTTTTTGGGGCCATCCGAGGTGCATGATGGGCGCAGCAGTTGCCAGTGCAGGCGCATGCATGGTCAGGCAGCAGAGATTCCCACTGGTGCTGTGCTACTGGGGCTGCCTGGTCATGCGCCTGGTGCTGTAACTTGGCCTTCCAGGTTGTTCAGCGCTGAAGCACGTTGATTAGGGGGGACTGCAGGCTCCTTGGATGTGCTGCACCTGGTGCTGCATCTCTAGGAGCTGCAGGCAGCCTCTTTCAACGTGTTTTAGCGCATGAACAGGCCCTGCGCTAGTGCCCGCGCCCTAAAAAAGCAGCAGTCCTTCTGCTCCACAGGTGATGCATGCTGCAGCAGATGCAGTGAGGTGATGCATGCACTGCAGCTGCTGGCGCATGCATCACCAGGCTGCCTGGTCATGCGCCTCATGCTGGAGTTGCTCTCCCAGTTTGTTCAAGTGCTGGAACGCGTTAAAGGATGAGACCTGCAGCTGATTCTGGAGGGGCTGCACCTGGTTCACCCTAAACCCTAAATCCTAAGCCTGATGCCGCGCCTCCAGCAGGAGCTGCAAGCCACCTCCTTCAATGCTTTCCAGCGCTTGAACTACTTGAACAGGTCCTGCGGGGTGGGGAAGACGCGTGTGTTAGTCCTGCGTTTCAAAGGTGCATGGGCGGTGCAGCTGCCAGTGCAGGCGCATGCATCACCAGATTGCCTTGATCATCCGCCTGGTGATGCACTTGCTCTTGCAGTTTGTTCAAGCGCTGGGACGCGGTGAAGGATGAGGCCTGCAGCTGTGCTGGAGGGGTTGCACCTGGTGCACCCTATATCCTAAACTCTAGACCCTAAATCCCAATTCTGATGCCGCGCCTCCAGCAGGAGCTGCAGGCCACTTTCTTCAACGCGTTCCAGCGCATGAACAGGTCATGCGTCTGGTTAGGGAGACGCGTGTGGCACTGCTGCTAGTAAGAGCTGCAGCAGCTGCTGCAGGATGTCACAGGCTGCACATGGTGCCGCATCTCCAGCAGGAGCTGCAGGCCGCCTCTTTTAACGCATTCCAGTACATGAACAGGCCCTGCAGGGTGGAGGAGACGGGTGTGGTGTACAGTTGTTTGGGACACCAGAGGTGGGTGCGTGATGATGCGACAGCTGCAACAGTGCAGGCGCATGCATGCTTCACCAGGCTGCCTGGTCATGCGCCTTATGCTGGACTTGCTCTCCCAGTTTGATCATGCGATGCACTGCGTGAAAAGGGGCAGCCGCAGCTCCTTGGCTGTGCTGCACCAGGAGCTGCACCTTTAGGAGCTGCAGGCCGCCTCTTTCAACGCGTTGCAGCTCATAAACAGGGCATGCAGGGTGGGGAAACGCGTGCGCTAGTGCTGATTTTTGGGGGCATCAGAGGGGCATGATGGGCGCTGCAGCTGCAACAGTGCAGGCGCATGCATGCATCTCCAGGCCGCCTGATCATGCGAATGATGATGTACCTTGGCCTCCCAGTTTGTCCATGCCCTGGAGCGCGTTGAAGGATGATGCATGCAGTTGATGCTGCAAGTGTTGGACCTGGACGTGCCGCACCTCCAGCAGCAGCTGCACGCCTCATCTTCACCGCGTTCCAGCGCATGAACAGGTCATGCGGCTGGTTAGGGAGACGCGTGTGGCACTGCGACTGGTAAGAGGTGGGCTGCAGCAGCTGCTGCAGGATGTCACCTGGTGCCGCATGCATTGTAAACTTTAATACTGAATACTGAACCCTAATTTGGTGCTGC
The DNA here is from genome assembly GCA_032358255.1 of Heterotrichella gracilis. NCBI lineage: Eukaryota > Xanthophyceae > Tribonematales > Xanthonemataceae > Heterotrichella > Heterotrichella gracilis. The sequence goes on along the minus strand of JAULBX010011101.1, from coordinate 78,341 downwards.
ACCTCCAGCAGGTGCTGCAGGCCACCTCCTTCCGTTGCCGTGCATGAAGGGGTCCTGCGAGGTGGGGGAAAAGCGTGTGTTAGTGCTGCTTGAATGAGCATCACAGGTGGGTGTATGATGGGCGCATGCTCTGGGACGTCACGTAAGCTGCCATTGCCATGCACACACTGGATGTCAGTGACGTCTTTGGATCAGGTACACTGGAACCTTTACACCCTCATATTATGTCACATAATTTATGTGGGTTATAATTGTGGCGATCTAAAGATTAGCCTTTACATTTTAGGTTCGAATGTGAAACATTACCATTACAATTATCAAAATCGCTACATGTCTTGAAGTGAGAATGCACAACAATAACATTACAATTACTAAAATCGTTACATATCTTGAAGTCAGAATAATGACAAAGTAAAGGCATCCAATGCAAGCTGCTCATGTGTGTCTGGCAACTCCCTGTCCTGCATGTATCCCGTGTTTCTGACGATGCATGCACGAGCATGCCTTGACAATGTCAGCTCACTATTCTGGGAAAGTGCTCTCAAAGCACAAATTGTTGGATAGCGCCATATCACACTACTTTCAGGGCATAAAACCAAACCTTATGACCCTGTGAATATTGTTTCACCGCAGGCGGCTTGGGAGCTGCTGCAATGCGCCCAAGGACAACCTGGTTGTCCTCTGAACTTCTTAGAGCAGAATCAGGTTGTACTTGGGCGGAGTGCAGAAGCCCCCAAGCCACCTGTGGTGGACAAAAGTACTAGATTATCTTTGCGTTGCTTTGCTTCAACCGGCCTGATGCTTCAAAATTTGCCTGCCATGTAATGTTAATTCGTGCGCACTAAACTTGAGGTGACCTGTCGTTGTGATATGGTCTGCCTGTGCTGCATGCTTGCATTGGATGCCAGCTATGACCTTACCCAGTGATCATCGATTGTGTGTGGTTCAGGTGGTTGCCCTTCCCTCCGGCAACCCCCACCATTCCCCTTGCACAGATTGTCTGGATCTGGACGCCACCCTCAAAGTGCCGGATTGTGTTGTTTGTCATGAAGTCCTTTCCTACAAAAGCCAGCGCTCTCAAAATAAAGTGGGATCCCACTCAGTGGGAGGCGTCAGACTTTGCTCTCGTAGGGGGTGTCTTCATGTCAGACGACGCCCTCCGGCATTTTGTGGATGGCGTCCAGATCCAGCTGACACACAATGTCAAACATTTCCCTTGAAGAATGAGCATTCCTGCAGGAACCCACCAATCTGCCACTATGCACAGCGTGTGGGGGCGTTCCACCAAGGTACTGCTTTGACATGGGAGGCAGGGCTTCAGGCTTTAGGGTAAGTGAAGAACGCCACGGATGTGGATGGGCATATTGTTGAACACTATGACAACTTGGCCATTAATGGTGGAACACCCATTGTGTCCATTGCCAAGGCTGATCTGTTTGATGTCAAGCACTAACATGCAATTTTTTGGGTTGACATCCCTATTACTGCGTACAGAGCTTAAAACTACTGCGCACCATTCTGCCTGCAGCAAAATGTGTTGAGAAGCCAGCAGCAAAATTCAAAGCTGCGTATGGGCAGCTCAGGGTGTATGCTCCAGTCAGGCTGATCAGGCATTATTGTTGCTATGCAGGGACCAAGGTTTGGCTCCCACTCACCCTGCCCTCCAGAGCCTCCATCTCTGAGGCGTCCTGCAACTAGCTGGACTCTGCAAACCAGCGGCAGTGGCATGAAGCTGTGTTTCCAGTGGTAGTGCATAGCTGGATAGACCAGTACATTTGAAGTGATAGCGCGTAGCTGGATAGAGCGGTGCAGTTCTCGGAGTAGCAGAGGGCCTCTGTCACTACAGAAAACTGTACTGGCCCTCTGCTACTTCGGAGAACTGCACCGCTCTATCCAGCTACGCGCTATCATTGGAAACGCAGCTGGAGGATGCGGTTGCCCTGCCGCAGGACGTCTCAGCACAGCAGCTTGACATGGAGGCATCTCATTGCAATCCCATGGGACACCCAGCTAACCAGGAGCTTCATGCCTGCTTCTTCAACGCCTCCCAGCGCATGAACAACCTGGAAGATCAATCTCAGCGTCAGCTGCATGCATCACCCCGCAGCCCCAGTAGTGCTGCGCAAGTGGGAAGCCATGGAATGGCGCCGGAGGGAGGCAGATGGCTCTGGAGGGCAGGGCGTCTTGTTTTCCAAAGCCACCTTCTCCTCTCGCCACTCCATTGCCTGCTGCTGGTGCTTTGCCACAAGGGCTGCCTGGTGATGCATGCGCCTGGCGCTGCACATGGTCCTCCAGGTTGTTCATGTGCTGGAAGGCATTGAGGGTGGCTGCCAGGCACTGCTGGAGGTGCTGCATCTTTGGGGTGGAGGATATAAGTGTGGTAGCTCTGGTCGTGGCACTGCTTTGTGAGCCTGTTGTCTGACCATGGTCGGCCATGCATGCATCAATTCTGTGTCTTGCAGGACGGAACACGCTCAAAAAACTTGGAAAGCAATGTCACAACCTACACGGTCTTGACACCGTGGCGGCGCCATCTCCAGCAACGAAGCTTTGTGGATTTTGGGCGGAAATTTGTAAAGTCACCAATGTATGTATGTTTCTTTGCATGTTAGCCATATCACCCATCACTCTGCAGCTTTCAGGTGCAGAAACATGATATATCCATGAATCAAGTCCATGAATATAGGATTATATGTACCATAGCCCCTATGACTATTCCACCCCACCCCTGTTTATAGTAAACCCATGCAGCATACACTGTCAACCCCTGCAACCCATGCCACCGTCTCATCTGCTCTCAATCCATCCTCTCCATCCCATTAATATCAAAATATGACCTGGTATCTTTACACAACCGATGCAAGTTTACTAATTAAGAGTCTGTCGCACCGGTTTCCACCTGATAGTTTGCCAACTTTGTGTCCTACAGGGGTGCCTGGACAATTTCCAGCTGCAACTCAACAACGACTACAGCCTCCAGGTGAACTCTACAACCCTTAACCCTAAAACAGCCTGCAGGGGAACTATACAACCCTAAACTTCAACCCTAAACCCTAATTAGTATGTATATAAACCAGCCTCTAGGTAAACAATGTAACCCCATCTTTGTAAGTCACAGCGGGGACCATGCCTCACCTCTGCATCGCTGCACCTCTCAACTGCTGTGGAACCTTGAAGTGTTGGTTCCAGCATAATTTATCCGCTGCTACACTGCCATCCAGTAGGTGCATGGCAACAGCAGCATTAAGAAAAAGTCTGATTCAATGGTTGGGTGACAGCAGTTGACCCATAGCGGGTGATTGGATGACAGTGTGCGCCTGGCAGCGCAGACATGACTCTACCATGTACCCAGAGCTCTGGTCCTTTCTTTCAACGCGTTCCAGCGCATGAACAGACTGGGAGGTCAATTGCAGGTCCAGGCGCATGCATCACCAGGCCCTGCCCCCACAGTTGAGGACAACTGTCTGGTCATGCGCCTGATGCTGCACTTGCTCCTCAAGTCTGTTCATGCGCTGGAACGCGTTGAGAGAGGCAGCCTGCGGTTGCTGGAGGTGCCTGGTGCCTGGTGCTGCACCTCCAGGGAGCTGCGTGATGTCACAGGCTGCACCCTTAAACCCTAAACCTGGAACCCTAAACCCTAAATCCTGAGATCTAATCCTGGTGCCGCACCTCCAGGGAGCTGCAGGCCACCTCCATCAAAACCCTTGACCTGAAACCCTAAATATGAAACACTAAACCAGCTGCAGCACCTCCAGGGAGCTGCGGGCCGCCTCCTTCCCGCGTTCCAGCGCTTGAACAGGTCCTGAGGGAGACGCGTGTGGTAGTGCTGCTAGGTTGGACACCAGAGGTGGGTGCATGATGGGTGCTGCAGCTGCCAGTGCATGCTCTGGGGCGTCACGCAATGCGGCCATTGCCATGCACATACTGGATGTCAGTGACGTCGTTGGATTGGGCACATTGGAACCTAGGTTTCAAACTACTGTATCCACTGCTACACTACAGTGTGTGCATGGCAACAGCAGCATTAAGACAAGGTCTATTTAATAATTGATTGAGAGCAATTGACCCACAGCATGTGACTGGATGACTGGACGCCTGGCCTTGCTGTCATGACCCTAGCACGTACCCAAGGATAGTAGCAAATATTTTAGACTGTGTGTGTTCCTTGTTATACAACTTGTTTCTTGTGCCGTAACAAGTTGCTTTGCAAGGATCAACAACAGCTTAAAAAGGGTATGGCTGCTATGTTTAGGTACATGCTAGGGTCATGGCAGAATCTGCTTGCCTTTATGCACAGCACGATGACTAGTGCAGCCATAACTCAGCTAATTAGGCTGATTGTTGCATGGCATTGCAATTCAATTGCAATTCATGACCCCAACCGGCATTTGCCAAGCCATTTCACACAAATTATAGGTTAACACCCATACTATAGACCTTCTGACACAATGAAAACTTGTTCTGCCAGGCAGGCGCAGGCGGGTTCTGCCAGCATGGCGCAGTTGGGTTGGGAGCTGCTGCAGTCCTCCCAAGGACAACCTGGCCATTCATTAGTACCTACACTGTGCCGCCCCCAGTGCAAGCTGCAGGACTGAGCCCTGGCACCAGGTGAGGGCATTCACACTCTTGAGCCCTAAACCCTAACTTGCTAGTAAGGGTTTACCCAAAACCCTACATGCGATGCTGGGCCCTGGCACCAGGTGAGGGCATTCACCAGCTGCATCACCGGTGACACCGCTCAGCTTGCAAAGGCAATGCAGTTTTGCGCAGCCATGTAGCCGCACCTGTCAGTTTGTTGTCAGGCTTCCTGGGCGGTGGGTAGTCCACCTGCACTGGTCCACACACTGGTTCCAGCAGGCCAAGCAACAGGTGTACATGTGGGGGTTAGGTTGCTGCGCACAACTGTACTGCCCTTACGAGCTGCCCAGGATTCGCTGGAAGTGCAGCTGGTGAATGCCCAGATCCAGCTTCAGGACCCAGCACCACATTTAGGGTTTATGATGGACCCTTGTTCCGGCCAGGAGCAATTTAGGGTTTTGGGTTAAGGGTCTATGCTGCATACAAGGTTGAGCTCCAGGACCCAGCACTGGATTTAGGATCTTGAGTTAACCCCTACTCCAAGTAAGGAGGCTCTGGCATGGAGCAAATGTAGGGTTCTAGGTTGTAGGATTGTAGGGTTCATAGCACGCATTTGGGTTTCGCATTTGGGGTCTTGGGTGTATCTTACATTCGTGGCAGCTTATGCCTCGGGCTGCCTCCAAGTATGAGCCTTGCAGCCCATAGTTGGTTTGTTGTGGCCAGGCCTCTTTGGGCCAAGGAGACATGGTCACTACATGCTAACCAGTAGCTGCACGCCTCATTCTTGGAGGCGCTCCAGCGCATCAGGTACAACTTTGCTTCGATGATACCAATCTTATCATCAAGCACTGAGCGTCATGCGTGCACTCCTCTCACTACCCAAACCTAGCTAGGGTTCTTAAGCTCACATTGGGCGCCTACAGCTGTGGCGCAGTGTCAGCACCGGGGAAACCATGGAGTGGCAGAGGGAGAAGGCGGCTCTGGACTCCAGGGCAAGGAGAGTGATGGACGGAGGTAGGCGGTCCAAATTCCTGCTGACCACGTGGAACCTTGCATTGCAAACCCTTATATTGCATAGCAGCGCCAGGATGTCTGTTTTGCTTGCATCTATGAAACATGTCATGTACAATAACTTACCACGTCCCATCTTCTTGCTGAAGCTTTGTACACCCATGCTTGCTGTCCTATTATTATTTACTCTGTTCAGTATGGCACCAACAGCGACTATTAGTAAGACTTCCTGCACAGCGCCTCTTGCCCCAAAAGTAGTGGAACTTCATGCACAGTGCCTCTTGCCCAAAATAGCAGGCAACCTGCGCTTGCATTTTCACCACTCTGCATACTCACCCATGCGCATGCTGCGTTCCTGAGAACCTTGATGCACACCCCTCAGTCCTTGCCTATTTTTTAATGAAATGCCATGAACTGAAGCTTCCATATTGCAGGTGCTGTCCTGCACAGACAGCTACCCTCTCCTGTTTCAAGCAGCTGCAGAGCATTACCGCCTACAGTCTGCAGCCTACAGGGAGATGCACATATCTTCCTGTAGGGCTGCTGGTTGAATGCGGTGATGTTCCGCAGCTGGCTGTACAGGAGAGGACAGCTGCGTAAGGAATGTGATGCTTGGCAGCTGGCCATACATCGATGATATACGGCCTTGTACCATTGGTGCCTAGTGCTGGACCCGGTGGGGTTTAAAGGATATATAGCAATGTTTGCAACCTGCCCCCACAAGTACCTTCACGCTTGTCACCTTTCTTGCCCACAAAGAATCAACAAGATCAACGAGATCTGCAAATAGCTGACAGGATTTTAAGTTTAAATTGTGAGTGAAAAAGTGAATCCGGTGAAGGGTGCATGTGGGGAGGACCAGGAACCCTTCATGGTTGAGCAGCGTTGTTGACTTTAGCCTGGTCTGGAAGAAACACTGCTTAGGGTTTAGGGCAAAGGGAGTGGTTTCCTGGGTAGCAAGGTGAGCGCTGACTATGCAGTGCCGGCTGCACTCGACATCCTTTCAATTTTCCTCCTTCACACTCTTTGAGCTGTTGCCAGCAATGGCTGACTGAATGGCTTGCGTGGCACACCTTGCTGCAAGTAAAAGCCTTGCCCCTGGCTGCGTGCTGTTGCATCTCATGGCTTTGAAACTCCACCTACTCCATGTGCTGAGCAAATTGTGTGCCTCCTTGCAGGTCTTGTACACAGACTGGACACGGAATGATTGGTCCTGGATCAAGCGAGGTGCAGTGTGGGTGCCTGATGGTGGATACCTGGTGAGTATGTCAAACAATTGGTTCACTGACATCAAGCAGCATCGAGTGTGCGCATGGCAATGGCCGCATTGAGGAAAACAGTATGGTTTAACAATTGATTGAGAGCAATTGGCCAACATCGTGTGACTGGCTGCTGGTGTGCGCCTGGCAACGCAGACCCTAGCAGGAAGGTATTCAACAAGGCAAATCAATTCTACAAAAAGCCTTGGCGACAATCTTTGGGTACATGCTGTAGCATGTCACATGACCCTAATAGGGTCATGTCAAAACCTGCTTGCAACTGCTGACGCACTCACAGCTGCTTGACATGAATCAACTACTAGTGCGCATCCAATGTTTCAGCATATGAAACCCTTCTGACCCAGTAAAAACTTGTTCTTCCACTGCAGGCGGTTGGGAGCTCAGCAGCCTGCTGCAGTCCGCCCAACGACAGCCTGGCCATGCACTGGTACCTACACTGGGATGACCCCAGTGCGAGCATTAGTGCTAGGCTCTGGAGCCAGGTGAGGGCATTCACACTCTTAACCCAAAACCCTGATTTGCTTCAGGGTGGAGTAAGCGTTACCCTAAAATTCTACATGCGGTGCTTGGCCCTGGAGCCAGGTGAGGGCATTCACCAGCTGCATTTCCAGCATTACAACGCGTAGCTCTCAACGGCAGCGCAGCTGTGCGCAGCCGTGTAGCCGCACTTGTCCAGCTGTTGCAGTGGCCGCTGGGCGGTGTGTAGTCCACCTGCACTGGTCCACACTGGTCCCAGCAGACCAAGCAATGGCTGTACATGTGGGGGTTAGGTCGCTGCGCAAAACTGTACTGCCCTTACAAGCTGCCCAGGATTTGCTTTAAGTGCAGCTGGTGAATGCCCAGATCCATCTCCAGGACTCAGCACTGGATTTAGGGATTTAGGTAATCCTTACTCCAGCCTGCAGCAAATTATGTGTTTTGAGGTGCACATCACGCTTTCAGGGGCAAGGCTGTACCTTGCATTTGAGGCAGCCCAAGCTCTGAGCTGCTTCCAAGAATGAGCCGTGGAGCTCCAGGCTGACCTATTGTGGCCAGGCCTCTTTGGGCCAAGGAAACCTGGTCATGGTAGGCCAACCAGGGGGTCCACGCCTTATTCTTGGAGGCGTTCCAGCTCATCAGGTACTGCTGTTGCATCAATGATACTGCTCTCACTATCACCAGTTGCAGATGGTACAAATACCACATTTCATGGGTTTCTCACAGTACCTAACCCTAGCTAGGATCCTGGTAGAGTTCCCTAGATCACATTGAGCGTGGACCCTCCCCACCAAGGTACTCCTCATGGCGGGTGCCTTCCATGGCAGGTGTGCCGCTGAGCAGCAGGGTCAGAGGAAGGCCCGCATGAGTTGGCGCATTTTCAATGGAGCCTCGGGGAGAGCAGGGCCAGCCAGATGTCATCGGCATGCAGACCACCCAGCTTGTGCTCATGGGCTGTTGACCAACCCCAAGGGGAAGGGTGTGCGTGGTGCAGGGGAGGGGAAGGGCAGCGCCTGGCGCTGGGTGGTCAAGGCGGGGACTTAGTGGTGGATGGCGGTGCGCCGGGACTCAAACTGCCTGACTGGCTACATGGGCAGCCGGATATTTTAGCACAGTGGCCTGGAGGAGGCATTGGCTAATGGGGACGGCACCGCCAGCGGCATGGGGTCGCAGCGCGTTAAAATCAGTATTGCAGACTAAATGTATTGTTTACTGGGGTTGGATACTTGCATGCAGGAAGTACATTGTACTCTGCAGTCGCTGTATTTGCATTGTTGTTGTGTTTGCAACTGAAACAACATCCATTGGACGGTTGTGGCGCACCATGCACCCTAGCGCATGGTCATTTAATGGAGTATTAATATTTACGAAGACAGAGAATATTACTGTGGTGTGAACAGTGGTGTGAACATCATGTTCACACATGAACTACTGTGGTGTGAACAGTGGTGTGAACATCATGTTCACACATGAAATACTGTGGTGTGAACATCATAGCGTGCTTGCTTCTGTGCCACACTGCGAGGGTTTAATGTCCATCAGGATGCCCATGTGCAGAACAACCCTATGCGCTACATGCACATTGCTGCACATGACATGTAGATTGTATAAATTTCAAATGGCATGGCAAGCTAGGCTCGCATGTCATCACATCACCCAGAAGGTGCCCCAGCACAACACAGACCGCATGCCACCAGCTGCTCTGGATCTGGTCCAAGCAGGCTGTGTGTGGCTATTCCAGCCACCTGACCATCTCCTGCAAATTATATTTAAAGATAGGTATTTGGAAGGTGCATGCATTCATGCAATTTACCCCACCCATTATAAACCCCCGGGTGAGGCTCAGACTGATGTCAAAGCCAAGTGCTGGCAGCTGTCAGGGCTCAGATTGGCGGCGAAAACAAGCACCATGACTGGCGGCGGTCACATGGCATGGAGGGTTAGCCTGGTCCAGCTCCGCGCCAGCTTCTAGAAGGATCTGGTGGGTGTGGTTGCATGACGCCATGTACGTCATGTGGCGTCCCAAATCGTGTCATCCATACCATGTGCCTTGCTGCTTAACGCGCGCGTCCACCGCGCGCCGTACGCGTCCTAGGTGCGCATCAATGAATTATGCCGTCATGTCACATGGGTGCGGTTTTTCCTAGGGTTTTGCCAAGGATGGGGCCGCGTGCCTCCGCTGCTATTCACGTCACACCAGGGTCCTGGGACCACGTGCATGACAGCACAGGGCATGTGCTGGCGTAGGGCGCGGGCGGGTGGCGATTTGACTCGTGGGAAAGCTGGCTGTGCAAACCTTGCAGCTGGTGTAAAGCTGTCGAACCAGAGCGGAGGCGCAAAACAGCTGTCCCTCCATTGTTATGTACATGAGTGTCAACAGCCACCTCTAAAAGCTACCGGCAAGGTGTCGCCCATAAAGTAATTGTTGTTGGTAACTCGTGAGCACAGCGCTTGCCGTCTACACACTTCTTGAGGCCACTCGTTCCACGTTGGAAAACTGGGTCCAGGAACCTCCGCGCGAAACCTTGTCAACTCGTTGGCTGCTAGTAATTAAAGCAGCAAATCAGAGCTCTGGTTGTACTTTTTGGGCATCGTGCTGTCCATTTGAATCGCTGAGTCTTGGTGGACTGGCACCCGTTGTTGAGGCTGCAAGTTTTGTGGGGGTTGGTCTGGTGTTGACGTCCAAGACCTGCTAAAACGACTGACACTTGAAGCCTTAACAACAGTTGTTCGTCATTGCCACCTGTTGTAGTCCGTTGGCAGGCGTAGCACTGCTGTGGTCCTGGAGTGGAGGCCTTCCAGTGGAGCTACGAGTTGAACAGGTGAGCTTCAATGGGTGCCACACTATTTTAGTGACAGTCCTCAGCCTGGTCTGGGTTAGCTAGTTGCTGACCCCGCCTGGTAGGTGTCACTGGTATGATGGCATCTTGATTGCCATTGCAAACATGAATTTGAAGTCATGACAGACTGAGTCAGGTGCACCTGAATGGAATCCCTGAAGTGGCTAGCCATTGGCAATTTACTTGTTGTCAGTGCAGACTGCAGTGTTGGCTTGGATACTCTCAGAGTAGTGTAATTTTATTGATTGCTAATAGCCTTGGACCACCGGTGGTCAGAATGATCAGTCGAGGCCCTGATGGCCATGGTGCAGGGCTAATGATCTGCAGATCACGTGGGGTACCAGCATCACTGTGTAGCAGCATGGGCTGTCACGCAGTCATACTCAGAGCAGAGGTTAGGACTCCTAGTACTATCAGGGCTAGCCATACTTGGGTCAATCTCCTAGTGGTTGCACAAGCTGATACTTTTATTATACAAATTTGTTGCCTTCAAAACCATCTTTTCAGCTGTTGTTACCTTGCTGCAGGCTAATGGGAGCTAGCACAGGCATGCAATCTGCTGCGGGCCACCACCTAGCAGGCTGAGTTGTGCATATCTCTGGTCGCATACAGAAGGCCAGGCAGCAGTCTCCCGTACCAGTTGACGCACTACACGTGACAGAAACAGCTTTGGTGCAAAATACTTGGCAGATTGATCAGCTCCCTCAGACATTCCCGCCCTACCGCATCTGTCTGAGACTTGCTGTGCAGCGTAGCGCCACTGTCAACCATGCCTTTCACCCAACCTGGCGTGGGGTTGCAAGGCAGAGGAGCTTACAGCCACAATATGGCTAATCACATTGGCGCACAGCGGACAGGGTATCTGATGCAATTCAGGGCGGTGGGCAGCGCATTGCTGTGTGTGTTGTTGTTGTCCCATTCTCTGCAGTCAGCCGATAGTGTGCAGCAATGGGCACAGGCGAAGTCACCTCAACAGCACCGGAAGCTGATGCAGTCATCAAATGGCCAATGCAGTAAGTACAGCATGTTTCACATTACACGTTTCACGAATTTGAAAAGGCTTATAGATGCACATTATGCCATGTTGCGGTGCAGCAATGATAGATTCAAAGGGCAAAAGGCTGCATGGTGCGCAGCGCAACATTAATGCGTACTACTGTGACATACAGCACTCAACGCACAACTACTATTTATTGTGTTTATTTATTTTATTCTCAGAATAGGCTAGACAGTTGTGCCCACTAGTTGGAGGTAAGTCAGCCTAAAGCATGCACAATTACTGACTGGAATGGGTACCGCATTATATAACGCATTATATTGGGTGACTGCCTCATATGCAAGTTTTATATGCTCTTCTGCTCAAGTGCACCGGCAGGTCACCTGTGGCATATGTGCATCTTTAAAACTTTGCATATTTTGCAGATTGTCGTATTTCAGTCCTGAACGTTGCAAATCACTTTGCGCACAAAGTTTTACCCAGACAGGCAACATTGGGGCAGCATGACTTACCAGGTATTTGCCATCTCTGCAGGTTCCCCATGCTCCTCAGCCAGCGTCAGCAGCCAGAGCACCGTCCGCAACGCCATCCTGGGCCGGTGCAGCTTCCTCACGCCCGACTCCACCAGCGCCACAACCTGCTGCAACCAGATCACAGCCACAGCGGAGTGGTCCTCGGGGGTGTTCAAGAACTGCCTGCTGTGCCCCACGCCCGACCTGCAGGGCCTGTTCAGCACCTACGGGGTGAATGCCCAGCAGCTGTACCAGATCTGTGCGGTCATGGCTGCAGGCGGGCAGCAAGGGCAGCTGCAGCTCCAACAAGGGGTGCCGCCCAGTGGCTCTGGGGCAGCGTCTGGCCCTCCTCCACCACCGGTGGCAACCAGCTTTACGGCACAAGGGTCAACGAGTATGGGTTCATTTGGTGTGACCCTACACAATTCAAGCCTATATGGTCCAGCAATCGTCCCACAGGTAATGCCAGTGCATCAGCTGCACCATTCGGATCATAAAGTGTGGATGGCAACAAACAAAGTGTGCCAAACTGGAGTGTGGTGGCAATCCCACCGCTGCATTTTTTTTTATCTTAGGAATCTAACTAGGACCGTTCAGATCCATGGATCGTTACCTCATTTTGGAGGGCATGATTTGCAGGCCCAGCGCATTTTTCAAACATATAGTCATGTAAATACGCCTTACTCGTCTGCTATTTTGAAGAAATTAATGAATCCTCATCTTGAACGATAGTCATTCTTTTCATACGCTAGCTTTACAGACATTAGAGCACGCGCCTGTGGGTCAATTTGAGGTGTACTAGCACTTCCACCGCAAGCTGCGTGTACAACGCGTGAACTCCACCTTCAGGGCTCCAGCCTGGCCAGTGCCAATAACATTGTCAGTGCAAGCTCCTCCAGCACCCAGCAGAGTTCCTCATCTGGCTTGGCATCGGCAAGTGCATCATCAAATGCCAGCGCTGCACCCTAACAGAACCCTCCATGGTGGGCTTGGCCTTGGCCTCCAATGCAGTGGACTGGTATGTGCTGAACAAATATACATATGAATACTCAAGTAAGTACTGATGTAGCTGTCCGGATAGGAAGTTGGCACTTTTTGCATACTGCTGGGCCCATTTTACTGTTAGTAAACCTCAGGCTGTGTAGCAGGTTTCTTAATTTGAGAAATATAGTTCTCACGCAGTATTGCCAGCAAACCCTGCCAGCCGCTCCACATATTGTGTGGCACTGTTTGCTGTCAAACTAGTCTAGAGCTCTGTTACCCTTCGATGTACATAGGTAGCCACGCAGAGTAGGTAGCTGCGCATGGTGCATGGTAGCAGCCTTGCCTATCCTGTTCCATGTGCACCCATTGATGCAACCAATGCGCAGTATACTCATGGGATTGTTGCTGATCACTGCAGGGTGGGAACTGAGGATCCGAGCTCCAGCTGTTTGAGGAGCTCAAGTGGCCAAGCGCGCCTCCTACGGCGCCACATGTGGAGGTTGCCAATGGTTTCTCAGAGAACTCAGTAGCTGCTCAACAGATGACTGGTGGATCTGATTGGAGCTCTCAGTACAGGCCAGGCAAGGCCCTTGCATACGGGATTGACTGGAATGCAAATCATGGGCTGGAGTCTGGTGCTGTACGCTGCTGTGGGATTATTTTCTATATCTGTCGTACTCCTGCTACGGGTTAAGTTCATGATCATTTTTGATCGACGATTATTCTCGATGACCCATGGGAAACCCCTGACCCGCGGCCAGATGCTGACTGCAACCAGTGCTTGGAACAGAACACATGTCACACGCATGTATTTTAGGGCAGCCTCTATGGACATGTGATGGCACTCTGCAGAGTGCTCTTGTTAGTGATCATGTGTGACCTTATCTCACCTCTGTGTCACAACACAAATGATTTGACCAGACTTTGGACGCGTTGCTAATGACGGTACAGTGCGAATAAATTTGTCACGTTAATGGGTACCATCGCTGCAACAATTTTGCTAGTACGCAAGACCAGTGACCTGATTTAGTATCGCTGCAGGCCTAAGTAACATGGTAGCTTAAACCCTTAGATTATTTCATGCATATTGCTGGTTGCATGACTCGCCACACCCTGGAGCACTCTTTTGTGCGCTTCAGCAGCAAACAACAAGTTGCCCAAGGGCAAGCCATGCAGACACCCTTCATTTGCGGGCTTTGGTCTAGTATAACTTGGTCGTTCAGTTGGATTATTTTTCCAGCACAGCGCATGTGCACATTCTTGATTAACATTTTAAACGGGAGGTTGCGCCATACATCTTGGTGAGTATGCCATCATGGGTGGGCATGCGGCTTTTTTCAGGCAGGCAGTGCCAGTCTTTTCCTTGCCATTCAAGCTGCTGCAACAGTGCAAGCATGTGTGTGTGTGTGTGTGCTCATGGGACGTTGTTGGCAATGATGTTGGGTCTTGGAGTGCCAGGCTGGTTGCCATGTGTCCACGCAGGCCCATGTCTTTATGCTAAGACCAGTCCATTGTTTGCATCCAATTGTTGGCACGTGAAGGAACGGAGCAGAGTGGCATGCATATAGCAATAGAAACCACATTTTTTTAGAATATCTCTAGAGCCTTTTGTTAAAACTTTGCTGTGTGTTTCCATCATCAGGGAATAAACTAGTACTAGGCAGAATAATTCACTCCGGTGTGGGGTGTAGTACCGGTGATGCCACGTGCGTGCAAATCTGGCACATGAACGCTTTGTGAACATTGCGCGTGACCTACATCTGGCACACTTTCCTGTAACACTGTAACTGCCATCTTGATTGCCGTATTGTCTGCAAGGCGCCCAATTAATGCTTTTGCGACAGCCAGCCATGTCTGATACTCCTTATACCATCTCTGCAATGCAGCTAAATTGCGTTGCGTAGTTGCAATGCGTGATATGTACACGAGGTCCAACTTTGCCCAAAATGTGATATCTCCAGGCGTTATTGCGACACTGGCCAAAAGCAGAATAATTATCCACCCAATTAAATCCAGACCCAAAAAAATATAAATAGGGTAAAACGCAAAGGTAAAGCGGGTACTTATTAATGACCACTCTAGGCGACCTAGACCCACACCTAGAGCACCTACTAGCGGAGCTTGGTTGTGCTAACTGTGCATAAACGTATTGTACAATGAATACATATTTATGATGACATAAAGCCTGGGGCAGCAGGCGTGCACGCTTATTACTTGTGTGCCGTGCCCAGTTTCAGCAGGACTGGCAGCAGGGGCAGAATGGCTGAATGGACTACCTTTGACTACCCCTGGTTGCTGTGTGCAGGCCAGGGGCACCTTCACTCGTATGTAATTATATTCTTCCTCTATAAAAGTAGATACTGATTGCCACACCACAGGCCTAGCATATAAGGCCCATGTCCCGGTCAGTGGTGGCCAGGCTGATCCCCTCGGCCAGCACAGGGGGGGCAGGGGGGGTGGGCGCCCAATTGTGGCCAGTGAGGGGACTAACATAGCGCTTGGGCATGCATGTGTGGACGCAAGGGCACTGTGCAGTGTGCTGCATGTGCCTCAAGGACACGGGCTTGGTAACGACAACCCTTTGCCTACGCTGGTGGCAACCACACTATTGTGCTTTGCAGACAGGCGCTATTTAGCGCCAATATATTGTATGTGGTGCAGATTCAGAGGATGCAAGTGGCCAGGTGCCCCCCCACAGACTGCATCCAGGGCACAAAGGCATGCCTTTATAGTTGAAATAGTATGCAGAGCCCTTACCGTTCACCCTGTGCACACTGTGGCGAAGCCCCGTTTGGCCTCCCTCCCAAAAGGGGGGCTTTGCCTGGCTAAATAAACACATATAGGCAAAGGTGAAAGACTCCCAGGCTGTGGGTATGGGCGGTGTCTAGGAGGGTAGAAGAAAGAGGGTGGTGGGTGGGTGGCATGCCAAACCTGTTGGGACAGGGAGGTGGGGGTTGGCAGGTGGCAAACACTTTTGGCAAAAGCTGGTACATTTCCACGTGCAAGGACACGCCAGGGCCTGTTATCTACATATTATTGTGTTGCAGCGATAGAGAACGCGCTTTGACCCCTCTTTGGCCTCTCAAGTCTTCCTTGCTCGCCAGCTGGCCACAGTGCCAGGTGTGCTGCAGCAATCGAACGGTTGGTCTGCATGTCGGACGGTGGGAAACAGTGCCGCCGACCACCTAGACGAGCTCAGAATGCTTCAAATTGGAAGGGGTTAGCACCATTATTGGCTCAGTTTGTATTACACCCCTATGTTAAATGTGTAATTATTCGGGCCCCCGCCTCAGCGTGGTGGTTGGCGGCGACGGACTTTGCGCCTGTGCACTTGCTTCATAAACCCAACCCGATTAACACAACTGCACACCATAATCAGGCCGAGCAGGATAGTTCCGAGCAAGCGCGAGCAAGTAAAGACAGGTATGTGCTTGATTGTATCGTGTGGTCAAGTGCAAGGTCGGATCTAGGTGCGGGGTTGGGTTGGGTAGGTGGGGTGATTCACCTTGTCACCCAGCGACACGTTTACGGATTAAAAACGGATCTCACAAGCAAAACACGTCGAGTGTGTTACCCTTTGCCACACGTAGGCTGTGATCGGTTGGCTTGGATAGTGCGTTGGTCGCACCGTGTGGTAGGGCTGGCACCCACCTGTACTGGTAGTTAGCAATGCACCTTCCAGATCTGCTTCACCTGGTGCCCCCTGCCGTTGTTTTGCTGGCTCCTGTTCTGCAACGAAGCGCATTCGTGCTTTCCAATTGCTTTTGCCTTTCACCGCCCTCCGCTGTTGCCTAGGATTGGGTAATCGAGTCAGAGCAACCGTTTTGTGTGTCGCACCCCAACCTGTCCAAATGACCGACACACGAGTATAACTCATAAACCAGTGGATGTGAACACTGAGCAGTGGTTATGAAGGGCATTGTTGCAACTTGGAACCTTGAAGTTGTGGGTGCAAGCGTGCTTGCTGGAAGTTCGTTGTGGCGGTGGTCGAGTTTTGTGCCAGCTGTAAACCGGCGTTTGTGGTCCACCGACTCGGGGTTGACCTTTTATGCAACTCGGCACCACATTCACGTTCTTAGAGCACTTGCACTTCATACTCAGTTCACCTGGTTGAAACCGCTGGTTGCTGGCTGCCCACACTGACCATGAGCTGTGGGTTAGTATACAAGATGGCTGCACACAAGACTAACGCCTGTTGTTCGTCTCCCTGCAGTTCTCCCGAGAGGAAGGCTTGCTGCGTACCGATCGCAGCCCAAAGGCTGCAATGGCAGCTCTTCTGTTGGCCCTCGTGGCCACTCTCGCCACCCTATCAGGTGAGGCTCAGCATGCGTTTCAGTTAGTTGCGTGCCTTCCAACCCGTGCAGAGAGCAGCCACCCTTGCACAGCCTGCGCCAACCACCCCTCCTGGCAGGCCTCCACCTGTGATTGTGTACGCCTGCAAGACCCCCACTTTGGTCGGTCACACTAGCCAAACACGCTCCCACCTTAAGGACCCATGGGCTTATGCCTCAGTTGGTGTGCGTTGCCTGAACATGGGAGGAGGCAGCTCTTCTGGTAGGGTTTGCCCTGTTTCATTAAACGCCCTTGGTTGCCCGTCTTGCAGGTGCATTGGCTGCACAGAACGCAAACTGTGGTGCTGGGCTGGTCATCATCTCTCCCAAGCTGATTATCGGTCTTGGTGGCAAGAAGAAGAGCGATGTGCTGGCGCCAGTCTATGCCAAGAACAACATCCAACAGTGCATCAGCTGCTTCAACATGCGCTGCCTGGGCGCCACAAAGACCACGACAGGCCCCTACTGCAAACGCAACATTGGCTGCACCAAGTGCCCCAAGGTACCAAACTGTGCCCCCGCAAGCACCACTGTATATGGCTGCCTGCTGCTTGTCGTTCCCCTTCTGTACCCACACCCACTAGCTTTGATCCCTCAGTCAACAGCTGCTCTGTCGCGGGGCAACCTCGTACCTACTGTCATTTGAAAGCTGCACTTGCGTTGGCTTTGGCCCCCGTCAGCCACAGGTGCCACCCATGGTTACCCACCACCAACACCAACGCCCCCCCCCTCCTCCCCCCCTGCAGGCCTACATCAGGAGCTTCGCCGGGTACGACCCCATCAAGGGTCTGGAGGGCGACCCCCAGAACCCCTACAAGTACTTGAACGCCTTTGTGTGCGAGTACGCTGGCCTGGGCAGGTCCAGCACCGGCGCCTATGTGGGCCTCAACTGCAACCCCAACTCCAAGTCTCCCAACGGCTTTGATGCCAAGGACAGCGACACCGGCAAGCCAGGCGGGTGCACCAGGTGCCCCAAGGGCGCCGCAAAGCAAAATCCATGGTGGATGGGCAGGCCCGCATATGTCAAGAAGTTCAACATCATCACAAAGTACGCTGCCTGGACCCTACCCCCCCCCTTAACTCTAAACAGTTGCCTGGACCAGCCAAACGCGTAAAGTCAGTGCATTGTGAATGGCTGCAGACTTGCCTGACGAACTCTCCCCTGCTGGGTGATTTCTGCCCTGCTGTGACGGTGCCTGAATGCTAAACCCTAAACCTCTTGCCCTGTGCAAACAACTGCGCCTCTCCATTGGGCCAAGCCTCCTGACTGACCCCCCCGCCAATCCCACAGGTGCCTCGACTTCAAGTACCAGCTCAAGTGCAGGACATGGGACCCATCCTCGGGCTGCCTCTCGTGCCCTGCTGGGTACAGGCTGGCCACCGATGACAGGGTCGACTACCTGGCAAAGATCAAGCTGTGCATGCCTGTGGGCGGCAAGTAAACTGGGTGTATGAAACGAATGGGATGGCTGCAGCCCTTCCCTTGACCGCATGTTGTTTTTGATGGGTGGCATCTTGTTGACGGCAGGAGCTTGCGCAGTCTACAGCCTCCGCCGCTCTTTTGTTTTGGCAGAGCAATTGTTTGGTTTTCTTACACTGTGACCAGCGCTTTCATTATGGTTTGCTGCAATGCAAACGTCTTGCTGGACCTACTTATCTACCTTATTCAGTTGCTGCACACCTCCAAGCTGTTGTGTTTGTGTTCAGACAACCTATTATGACAGCCCGCTTACTGGAGCCACCTGGCACCAACCACCACCTCGAAACTCGCTATTCCACTCGTATGTATGTTGTAACATCCTCAAGTCCAACACATGTTGGCAACTTGTCCTCACCCTGGTTGGGTTGGGCTGACAGCATCCTCCTATTGCTCCAAACCATGGTGCCAACGTGACCTGGCCACAAGCGCTTGTTGGGCAGCTGGCCAGTGGGCACGAACCCGTGGTGGTATTGTCCCTGTCTTCTCCCATGTGGGCTCTGCCATGGCTGAGCACTGCCTATGTACTATAGCACGCACTGTGCCTATCACCCTACCTGGCAGTTCTGGCCACTCACAGTAGTACTAGGCCAGAAGGAAAGTGGGAAGCTGGCTGGCAACCAGAGCAACGTGCAGGATTCACAACCTCGTGCCATAACAGTGTGCGTTCCACCCACAGAGACTTGCCCACACCATCCCCCCTCAAGACCAGGTTGAACAATTTTGAAGTGTATCACCTGAACAAAGTGCCTGTAGCACCACAATAGCCGCCCTGTGCCTCACTCCTGGCGAGTGCATTCACTCGCAGTAGATAAACCCTATGGCAGCAGCCTCTGAGAGGTCAAGATTAAAACCCCCAGCGACTGCTAGTGGCCCAAATCACAACTTCAGGTGTGCAGGGTTTAAGCACAACTACAAAAGCTTGAAGCCCTTCAGCCAGAAATACTGGCAGGGCGCGATTTGCATGCACATAGCTTTTGCAACTGGTGCGATGACCATCACTGCCCAGCTGGCAGCTCTGATAGGTCAGCCTGGTGTGGACTGTGCTGTAACACTTGCACTTCTGGGCTTCAGCAGCTGCCTTCAGCTCGCTAAATACACCATGTTTGCACCATACACAATTTTTGAACCATTTGCATGCACTGGCAAGTCCCCAGTTGATAGGTCATACACTATACCCCTGGAGGCGGGACCCATCGGCCCTGCGGCCTGCGGCCACCTGATCCGCACCCATTTCCTCGCGATTGGCTCTGATCCTGTCGAGATAAGCCCTGATTCGCCCACTCACCTGCCCACCCCACCTGCGCTTGCAGAGCGCACACCAGCCCTGTCCCACGACAGCACCAGCACAAAGTCTGTGGCTCGTGCAGGCCGCAGCACACAGCGCATCCATCAGCCCCTTGATCGCGAGAGAAACATGCTTGCGCTGAACTAGGTGTGGAGCTCTCTACCGGACTTGGCAGGGCTGCACAGGATGGCGTCGCACAGGGTGCCCCTCGAGGCAGAGACCAGCACTGGCAGCTTTAGGCAGCTGATTGCACCCACATCTCGCCGTGTGGCGCGCCGCAGCAACCCCTTTTCTGGAAAGGTGGGGCAGAGGACTCGTGGGCTTTCTGCGTTATGACCTTCTGCTGCTTGTTGCGCTGGTCTAACTGTAATCCTGTTGCTTGCAGAGGGCTAGCCTGTCCAATGGCGTCAACCAAACACGCAAGGTGAGGGCTTCTTTCCTGCAGTTCTGTTGCTGCTTTTTTTGTATGAGTTTACGAACTTTGTCAACCACTGTTACTGTTCCCCGTAGGTTGTTACTATGGTGGCAGCTGGACCAAAGCCAGTGAAGGTGGACTTGGGTGGTGGCCCAGGTAAGATATTCACCATCACGTATCTAGTCCGTCGATGAACACTGGAAGCCCTGCACCCAATTGCATCCCACAGCCTCCAACTACAGGCTTATAAGTAGCTGAATTGGCTGCTGGCGTCCCTCATATTCGCCTCATTTGCTCACAAACCACTTACATTGATGGGTCCCTTCACATCTGATGCAAACCAAAAGTTGGCCGTTTGCTGACAACACTCCCCTCTCCAGCACACTAAGGCTCCCAAACTACGCAGCATACACCGTGAACCCTTCCTGTCTCCTGCTTTGTGCCAGGTGGCGGTCTGTTCACAAGCACCAACCCCGAGACCCGTCGCGTGGTGCCCGTCGCCAATGGCCGCAAGGTGGTCAAGGTGGTGTACGTCGTGCTGGAGGCACAGTACCAGTCCTCCCTCGACCAGGCCGTGAAGAACATCAACGCCACCAACAAGACGGCGTGCTTCGAGATCGTGGGGTACCTCCTGGAGGAGCTGCGCGATGCCAGCAACTACGAGATGTTCCAGAAGGATGTGGCCGACGCCAACATCTTCATCGGCTCGCTCATCTTCATCGAGGAGCTGGCTGAGAAGGTGCGAAAAAGAGAAAGTTGGGTTTTATAGCAGGGATCGGCTGGGTGCAAAGGCAGGGATCTGGGTGCATGGGGGTGTGAGGGAATCAGCAGAATGTTGTAGCATCTGGGTGGATGGGTGAGCAGGTGGAAGGGGGTTGGTAGTGGCTGGAGGCTGTACCTGCAAGGAGGATGCACGTCGCAATCATCGTGGACTTGCAGTGCTGTAGAATATGCCAAAGACTTTACACAACAGACGCGGCAGGTGGTCGCCAAGTGCATCTAGTAGAGCCGCATGACCGCACCAGTCCAGTACCACTCTGCACCTTGCACCACCTCCAGACACACAACACCCTTTCACCCCTCCCCCTACCACACCACGCCACACCCACACTAAATTCACCCACCCGCATCCCCCTGCAGATCACCGCCGCAGTTGAGCCCTGCCGCGACACCCTGGACGCCTGCCTGGTGTTCCCATCCATGCCCGCGGTCATGCGTCTCAACAAGCTGGGGACCTTCGAGATGAGCCAGCTGGGGCAGAGCAAGTCCATGATCGGCGAGGTAGGGTTTAGGGCTTTACTAGGGTTGCAAAGCAGCTTTGAGGACATTGGAGTTGAGGAATCAAAGAGGGTTGAGGTGTACCGGAGGTTCGCCTTCAACCCACAATTTACTGGAGTCCGTCCTGCAACCCGTATTGTGATCACAGTCCTGCTGATTGTACTGGAAGTTGCCCTCAAACTTACGATTTCACCGGGGATCCTGCAGTTCATGAAGAACGCGCGCAAGAACAACGACAACTTTGAGGAGGGCCTGCTCAAGCTTGTGCGCACCCTGCCCAAGGTGCTCAAGTACCTGCCCAGCGACAAGGCGCAGGACGCGCGCAATTTTGTGCAGAGCCTGCAGTACTGGCTGGGGGGCAACTCCGACAACCTGGAGAACCTGCTGCTCAGCTTGACAGAGGCATACGTGCCGGAGCTCAAGGGTGAGCGCTCAAACCCTGCAAAAACCCTTCACCTTGATCCCCTGCTGCTGAGGCGCGCGGTGGTGCTTTTGCCGGAGCCAAAAGGATGGTACTTTGAAACCCTAGACCCTGAACCCTTAAGCCCCTGCGGCTGGTGGGCAACTTCGACAACCTGGAGAACCTGCTGCTCAGCCTGACCGAGGCATACGTGCCGGAGCTCAAGGGTAAGCGCTGAAAACCCTGCATAGAACCTAAGGTATAAACCGTGAATCCTTGAGAACCTGCTGCTCAGCCTGACAGAGGCCTACGTGCCGGAGCTCAAGGGTAAGCAGCGACCTTCAACCCTGAACTCCTGCAGCTGACCCTGATTTTTAAGGGCAAAGGCCTGGGGCCGCATACATTTGGGCGGGCGGGTGGTCGCGTGGGAACCGCTGGAATGCGCCGGATGGTGAATCGGCACAATGGCGAGTTTGGCGCACTATAGGGTTCAGCAAGGGTTTAGGGTTCCAGGGTTCAGCAATTGCACAATCTAGGGTCTCTGGAGCCATCATACCTAATCCACCTCCCCTTTCCCACCCCTCCAGGGTCCAAATTCGACACCAAGGAGCCCGAGCTGTTCCCCGAGACCGGCATCTGGCACCCGGTGGCGCCCACCATGTACGAGGACTTGAAGGAGTACCTCAACTGGTACGACACACGCAGGGACATCCAGCTGCCCAAGGACGCCCCCATCATCGGCCTAGTGCTGCAGCGCTCCCACCTAGTGACCGGAGATGAGGGCCACTACGCAGGTGGGTGCGGGGTGGTTTTGGGAGGGGAGGCCTAAAGTGCGAGATTTTAAGAGGCACTGCCCTACAATCCAAGCATTCATGCATGGGTGGACAGCGATACCGCGTTCATTTTCCTGGGATGGGACAGGAGATGGGGGGGTTGCACACACAAACAGGTGGACCGTTCTGGGTGGATGTGCAAAGGGGGTTGGCGTGGTGCTGTGGGTAGGGTGCCGCAGTGCGGCTGTCCCAGGTTTGATCATAAGCGCTGCAGCGCCGGATAAGGTGCATCAACTGTCAGCCTCATGATTGGGAATGGTGGACAGATAGCCAGCGGTGGGGTGGGGATTCAAATGCCGAAGCTAGCAGCCGGCATGCTGGGGTATGGGGTGTGGGTGGCGGAAGGGTCGCCGTGGCAATGCATATGGGTGATTTTACTCCGTGCCCTTGTAATTCAAGGCTGTCCCGGTCGCAAACCATGGGCTTGTATCCTGCAGTCAGCCCTATTACGCAAAGCAACCCTTACATACCTACATAAAGGGGAGTACTCAATTCTACTCTGCCAAAAAAAAACCTACAAGAAAACCCTAAACCCTAAACCCTACCCCTCTGCAGGTGTGGTGTCTGAGCTTGAGGCCAGGGGTGCGCGCGTCATCCCCGTGTTTGCTGGCGGCCTGGACTTCTCCCTGCCCGTGAAGAAGTACTTTTACGACCCCCTGGGCTCTGGCAAGAGCTTTGTGGACTGCGTGGTGTCACTCACTGGTAGGGATGGACATGCGTTGTATGTTTTGCATGTTGCACGCTCGCGCCATGTGCATATGTGCAGCATCTGCACGCTGATGTGACCCTGCGGAGAAACTTGCAACTAAATATTTATCAATAAGATATATCATATGACCAAAGTGTATACAAAGAAAATGGCAACACTGCATACGCATAGTCACATGCCTAATCTATAAACCCTAAACCCTAACCCCACTCACAGGCTTTGCGCTGGTGGGTGGCCCCGCCCGCCAGGATGCCCCCAAGGCTGTGGACGCCCTCAAGGGTCTGAACGTGCCCTACCTGGTGTCGCTCCCCCTGGTGTTCCAGACCACTGAGGAGTGGCTGGAGTCGGAGCTGGGAGTGCACCCCGTGCAGGTGGCGCTGCAGGTGAGGACGGGAACCCTAACCCCAAAACCCTAACCCTGAAAACCCTTGACTGGAGTCGGAGCTGGGGGTGCACCCCGTGCAGGTGGCGCTGCAGGTAAGATTGTGGGGATGGGAATCCTTAAATCCTACATTCAAAATCCCTTTGGGAGGGTTTTGAAACTGTGTGCGGGAGAGATGCCCTTGGCGAGGGTTATTTTGATGCCTGCCCTGGTTGTGAGGCCCCCTTCCTATCCCCCATCAGCCATGGGGATATAATAGCTTCACCACAAGCCCCTCACACCCCCACCCACTCATCCTCCGACTAATTCCACGCCATATTCTACTGGAGCCCCCTCCTGAACCCGCCATCACCCATCCCGCAGGTCGCCCTGCCCGAGCTTGACGGCGGCATCGAGCCCATCGTGTTTGCGGGCCGCGACTCCAACACCGGCAAGTCGCACTCGCTCCCCGACCGGATCGAGTCGCTGTGCAAGCGCGCCATCAACTGGGCCAAGCTGGCCAAGAAGCCCACCGCGCTCAAGAAGCTGGCCATCACTGTGTTCAGTTTCCCGCCAGACAAGGGCAACGTGGGCACTGCTGCCTACCTGAATGTGTTTGGGTCCATCTACAGGTGGGTACTAGGGTAGCAAGGAGGGTTTGGAAATGGGTGGAATAGGGTGTGTAAAACCCTAGTGGAGTTTAGAAGTGGGTGTTTTAAAAAGCTGTAGAAGCTTGCCATCACTGTGTTCAGCTTCCCGCCAGACAAGGGCAACGTGGGCACCGCCGCCTACCTCAACGTGTTTGGGTCCATCTACAGGTGGGTTGCCATGTGTTGAATGCTTACATGTGTTCGAGCGGGAGCTCAAATATTTTTTGGGTTTAGGAATCCATCAAAGCTTTCTGCCTTGCGCGATGCCCTTCCTGTTCCTAAATCTCTCACTCTGAGTAGTTGCACTCCCTCTTGGGGTTTATAAGGACCTCCAGGTCGACAGCTGTTTGTATGGGCACCCTGCAAAACCCTAAACCCTAACCAACCCTTCCCCTTTCCCCTAGGGTTCTGAAGGACCTCCAGGACGACGGCTACGACGTGGGCACCCTGCCCGCCAACGAGGACGAGCTGATGAAGAGCGTCATCAACAACGAGGAGGCGCGCTTCAACAGCACGGAGCTCAACGTGGCATACAGGTGAGGAATGTAGGGTCATGGCGTGGAGTATAGGGTTTTGGGTTTTGGGTGATTCGATGAAGAGTGTGATCAAGCACCGAGCTCAGCGTGCCATACGGGTGAGGAGCATGCCTTTACCCTTGCTAGGGTTTTGCCCTAGTGCTGCCTTGCATCATCGCCCCCACTGCCCACTCTCTGCCATTTGCGGATCATTCAAAATATTCACGCCACCTGCTTTTGGCGCCAAAACCATCTTTTACTGCCTCTCCTCCTCACCCACCGCCCGCACCAAATGAGCCAAACTGAGCTCAAGCTACCAGCTCCAATATCCCTCATTCTCCCCCCTCACCCCCCACCCTCCAACCCCCAGGATGGACGTGCCCGAGTACCAGCGCCTGTGCGAGTACTCCGAGGCCCTGGAGGAGAACTGGGGCAAGCCGCCAGGCAACCTCAACTCCAACGGCCAGCAGCTGCTGGTGTACGGCAAGACCTTTGGAAATGTGTTCATCGGCGTGCAGCCCACCTTTGGGTATGAGGGCGACCCCATGCGCCTGCTGTTCTCGCGCTCCGCCTCCCCCCACCACGGCTTTGCCGCCTACTACACCTACCTGGAGAAGATCTTCGAGGTGAGGAGGGTTTTTTCTAGGGTATCTTAGGGTAATTTTTTGGGGTTGTGGGGTGTGTTCATGGGGTGCAGCCCACCCCACCTTTGTGTACGAGGATGACGCCATGCATCTGCTGTTCTTATGGACAACCTCCCCTCACAACGGCCTCTACTGCCCTATTGCCAGCATGCCTGAAGCCTCTGGAGTTCCTGCCCTATCCTCACCACGATTCTGCACTACAAAACCCTAACAAGAACCCTAACCAAAACCCTCCCCCGCAGGCCGACGCGGTGCTCCACTTTGGCACCCACGGCTCCTTGGAGTTTTAACCCTTACCCTCACCACAACCCTTCACTCCAAACCCTAACAAGAACCCTAATTGAAAACCCTCCCCCGCAGGCCGACGCGGTGCTCCACTTTGGCACCCACGGCTCCCTGGAGTTCATGCCTGGCAAGCAGGTGGGCATGTCGGGGGTGTGCTACCCAGACTCCCTCATCGGGTCCATCCCCAACATCTACTACTACGCGGCCAACAACCCCTCCGAGGCCACCATCGCCAAGCGCCGCTCCTACGCCAACACCATCTCCTACCTCACCCCCCCTGCAGAGAACGCGGGGCTGTACAAGGGGCTCAAGGTGGGTGGCGAAAACCCTGAAGTGTGAAGCCCTAAACCCTTATTTTTTGGCCCACTGTTAAGAACGCGGGGTTGTACGAGGGAATCCACCGCTGGCACATTCTATGCGGTTGTATGGCCTGGGTTATATTGATTGGGTGTAACTCCTAGGGTTTGCACTGCCATAGGGACTGCCACACGCTCTCCTAAACCCTAAACACTGATTCTGCACCACGCTCACCCACTTGCCAACCCTCCCCCCCTTCACAGGAGCTGAAGGAGCTCATCTCCTCCTACCAGTCCCTGCGCGAGGGCGGCCGCGGCCCCGCCATCTGCGACTCCATCATGGCCACTGCCCGCCAGTGTAACCTTGACAAGGACGTGAAGCTGCCGGATGGCCTTGCCAAGGACTTGGACACCGAGCAGAGGGATTTGGTGGTGGGCAATGTGTACCGCAAGCTCATGGAGATTGAGTCCAGGTGCGTTCTGTTTCTGTCAAGGGGCGTGCCTGGCTGGGCAGTGGCGATGGGTTTGTTGGGTGTGGGTTGTTAATGGATTTTTGAGGGTGTTTTTGGGGGTGTTGAGAGTTTGGGGGCAGGGTTTAGGGACCTGGTGGTGGGCAACGTGTACTGCAAGCTCATGGAGATTGAGTTGAGGCGCGGGGTGGGGGTTTCAGAACCACTAAGATGGGGTTTTACTGTCAAGGGAAGGGTATATATACACACGTGTGTAGGGTCAAGTGAAGGGTACTGCTGACCATCCTGGGGGGCGGGTGCATGCAGGACAATCTGCTGGCATGCTTTGCTCCAACCAATACCTGCACCCACCCCACTCCAGCATGTCCCCCACCTACCCCAATCCTACGTGTTTTAAATTTAACCTTCTCCTCCCCTCTTCCCCCAGGCTCCTCCCCTGCGGGCTGCACGTGGTTGGCTGCCCCCCCACCGCGGACGAGGCGGTGGCCACCCTGGTCAACATCGCTGAAATCGACCGCCCCGACAACAACCCCCCCATCAAGGGCCTGCCCTCCATCCTGGCAAAGGCCATAGGGCGCTCGATCGAGGAGATCTATGCCAACAACAACAAGGTGCGACTCAGCACTATCTATTTTCTAGTGCAGCTTGGGACTGGGTTTCAATCACATGGCCCTTCAACTGTTGTTGGCGGTGAAAGGATGCTTGGAACTCGCACGCTGTCACGGAAAATCTCTGAGAATCGTGGCTCTGCTAAAAAGAAAGCCAAAGCACCTCACCCTAAAATCACGCCTGAAACCTGCCATTCTGTACCCTAGTCCCGAATCCTAATGCCGTAAACCCTAATGTCTGCAGGGTATTCTGGCGGAGGTTGAGCTTCTCCAGGAGATCACCAGTGCCTCGCGCGTGGCTGTGGGAGAGTTTGTCAAGCGGCGCACAGGCGCAGACGGGCGCATCGGCAGCAATGTGTTCGACCAGCTGGCCAAGTTCACTGGTGGGTGGCGCATTCATCCTCCTTTGGGTTAAACCCTAAAGCTACGTCTAAATCCTCCACACATTCTGCCAGCTGCCGTGCTGCTTCTCTGCTGCCATCCAGCTTTGCAACATGTTGCTGGCTGTGCCTCATCCCAGTGCCAGTCCCAAGCCATGTCAAGCCTGTCGGACCCTACCCATGCCTTTTCAAGCCCTAACCCTGCCCTCCTCTCCCCCGCAGGCCTGGGCGTTGAGCCCTGGGTGAAGGCGCTGCAGGGTACCCAGTTCAAGAGCGCCAACAGGCAGGAGCTGGTGACCCTGTTCACATACCTGGAGTTCTGCCTGGAGCAGGTGAGAGGCTTATACTACAAGAATCCAATATGAAGCCCTGCACAAAACCCTAGAAACCCTGGACAGCGCTGCGTCACGTTGTTTACACGTCTGGTCTTCGATTGCTTTTGTCACCTTTGATGTTGATGTATGTTGTTCACATGGTGGATTTGATATGGTGGGTATTGTGACCTCCCCTTGCTGACCCCTGCTCCCTTTCCCCCCTTGCCAGATTGTGAAGGACAACGAGCTAGGCGCCCTGAAGCAGGCGCTGAACGGAGAGTATGTGGAGCCAGGCCCAGGTGAGGAGCAAGGGTTTAAGGGTTTATGCCAGGGTTTCCTGCCAGTGTGTGGGCTGGGTGCAATGAAGCAGGGTCTGGATGGCAAGCATGTGACTGATAAGGAGGGTCTAAAGTTCAGGGCTTTGACCCAAGTGGCAGTTTTGTAACAGCGATTTTCAGCCAGCGGGTGTCTAGCTGAGGAGGCTAACCATCCCATCCCCACCCCCCATTCCTCACCCACCCACCACCGCAGGTGGCGACCCCATCCGCAACCCCGGCGTGCTCCCCACGGGGAAGAACATCCACGCACTGGATCCCCAGTCAATCCCCACCACAGCCGCTGTCGCATCCGCGCTGGTGGTGGTGGACCGCCTGATTGAGAGGCAGCGCGTGGAGAACAACGGGGCGTACCCCGAAACCATCGCGCTGGTGCTGTGGGGGACAGACAACATCAAGACCTACGGGGAGTCGCTCGCACAGGTGAGACTCCGCCCAGTTCCTTGGTGCCTGTGGGGCTGTTTTCCCAGGCCCTGGAAGCGGCGTGTGGTACCTTATTGTCAGGTTCAATCAGTGGGTCTCATGCGCTGTGGTGACTTGCACGCACCCATGCAACATAAAAAATCCCCTCCTCCCGCCACCCACTGCACACACACGCCTCCACCACGGTTCTCAGGATGCACGCATGCCTCCCCCTCCCTCATCACTCACCTTACCTCCCCACCCCCGCAGGTGCTGATGATGATCGGCATCCGGCCCGTTCCCGACGCGCTCGGCCGCGTGAACAAGCTTGAGGTCATCCCCCTGGAGGAGCTGGGCAGGCCCCGCATCGACGTGGTGGTCAACTGCTCCGGTGTCTTCCGGGACCTGTTTGTCAACCAGATGAACCTGCTGGATCGGGCTGTGAAGATGGCGGCGGAGCTGGATGAGCCGGAGGACATGAACTACGTGCGCAAGCACGCCAGGCAGCAGGTGGGTTATACGGTAACCCTAAACCCTAGGCATGGAGTAAGCGGGTGGGCTCTGGAAATGTCCATTGGTTTGAACCCTGACAACTGGCCACGGAGCAAAGCTTTATCATGGGTTGAGTGCTGACCTAAACGCTAGACCTAAATAATCTGCACAAGCACGAGATAGTTGGCTGCTGGGCCCTAACACTGAACATGGAAATACATTGTCCACAAGCCCTCTCTGGGCGGAAAGGGTGGGCTCCGACCGCGCCTTCTCAAAACCTGACCAACCCCCTCCCAAAACCCTAACCCAAACCCTCCTTTCCCCACCCAGGCTGAGGAGATGGGTGTCTCCCTGCGCGAGGCCGCCACCCGCGTGTTCTCAAACAGCTCGGGCTCCTACTCCTCCAACGTCAACCTGGCGGTGGAGAACAGCTCCTGGAGCGATGAGAGCCAGCTGCAGGAGATGTATGTGTCGCGCAAGTCATTCGCATTCAACAGCGACAGGTGAGCTGCGGGGCTGGGTAACACGGGAGGATGGGACTTCAGGACGTGTAACGCATTGCACGATGTCATAGAGTGCATCCTTTGGCGATCTAGGGCGCATGGTATATAGCGGCTGCACCCCCACCCCCACGGCCATACAGCTGCTTGCCGCACTTAACCTCCATCCCCCCATCCCACGCTCTTTGCTGCCTCACCCACCCCCAACCCGCCACTCACAGGCCCGGCGCTGGCGGCGAGATGAACCGCGACGTGTTTGTGGCTGCTATGAAGACCGTGGACGTCACCTTCCAGAACCTGGACTCCTCGGAAATCTCGCTCACCGACGTGTCCCACTACTTTGACTCCGACCCCACCAAGCTGGTTGCGGGGCTGAGGCGGGACGGGAAGAAGCCCGCGTCGTTCATTGCGGACACCACCACCGCCAACGCGCAAGTGCGCAGCCTGGGCGAGACTGTTCGCCTGGACGCGCGCACCAAGCTGCTCAACCCCAAGTGGTGCGTGGGAAATTTTTGGCTAGGGTTTGTCTGGGGTATGGGGTTTATACTAGGGTGGGGTTTATAGGGTGTTGAGACCCTCTGGTAGGGTGTGTTAGGGTAGATGGTGCGCAGCCTGGGCAAGACCGTGAGGCTGGACGCGCACACCAAGCTGCTCAACCCCAAGTGGTGCGTGGGAACCCTAGGCCAGGGCATGGTTAGGGTTGTGGGTGTGTTGTGTATGCGCAATCATAGGAATAGAGTGTGTTGTATATATGTGCATACACCATGGGCAGTATCCATGTTTGTACAAACTCCTCTCAGAGAATGTGTAGGTCCCTAATATTTAGGTCCCCTAGCACCCAATATTACCCCTTTAAATTCTCAGCCAAATCCCCACTGCCTCAGGTACGAGGGCATGCTGTCCTCCGGCTACGAGGGCGTGCGCGAGATCCAGAAGCGCATGACCAACACCATGGGCTGGTCAGCCACCTCTGGCGAGGTTGACAACTGGGTGTATGACGAGGCAAACTCCACGTTCATCGAGGATGAGGAGATGCAGCAGAGGCTCATGGACACAAACCCCAACTCGTTCAGGTGGGTGCCTGTAGGGTTTAGGGTTTAGGCTTAAGGACCCCAACGCCAACTCATAGGAAGCTTCAGGTGGTGCGTTTAGGGTTCAGGGTTTAAGCTGATGGACACCAACTCCAGCTCGTTCAGGTGGGGTTTTGTGGCGGGTGATGGTGGATTGATTGTGGTGGTGGTTGCTTCGAGTCGGGCACCACATGTGGGAATGCGTTTATGTATGGGTGGGGGTTTGCCAAGGCTTTGGAACTTAGTGCTTGGGCAGTGTCTTGTCATGCAAGTCCGCTCACCCTGTCCTCCTGGTAGCAGCCATGCATACACCCTCACAACCCCTGTTTCGCCCTTTTGCTGACTGCGCCTTTCCCTCCCCGTTTTGCAGGAAGCTTGTGGCCACCTTCCTGGAGGCCAACGGCAGGGGCTACTGGGAGGCCAGCCCCGACCAGATCGACAGGCTGCGCCAGCTGTACACTGACGTGGAGGACAAGATTGAGGGCGTGGAGTAAATGTGGGGTCCCGTTTTGGGCTGCACCGGCAAAACCCTGGGCAGGGTTTCTTTTTCCGGGGCGCCTTGATGCGCGCGCGCTGGCGCCATTTTGTGTGTTGATGGGACGGGTGGTGTGGCTGCGTGTGTAGGGTATGCAAGGCGAGGGTGTAGGGTTTGTGCCGGTGGGTGGGGGCGGTGGGCAGTGGCTGTGCTGTGTTCACTTGGGGGCTTTTCTCCCATACATTCTTTCCCCCCTTGTGCCGACAGGCTCGGAAGGGTTTTACTGGCACGGGGAGGGTTTTAGGGTTCATTCTTGATTGGCGTGCTGCCGGGGGCCGCCGCGGGTATTCCTGTTTCTGTGTTTTGGGGGGTGGGCGCATTCATGCACTTCAACGTCTCTCTTGGGTTGCTATTTAGGGTCCACCGGCTCGCCAGGTGGCGCTGCTGCATGGGGCTCCTGCGGCAGTGCCCAGGCGAATAGGGCAGGTGTTGTATTCGGGGCGAACGGGTAGGAACCAACAGCACACGCAGGCGACACCCTGGGGTGCCTTTAGGGTTCTCAGGGGTGCCTGCTGTGCTGTAGATGCTGTTTTCAGCTAGCCTAGGGCATGTTCTGAACCCTGTGTAGGTGAGATGAAAAGGAAGATGCAGGCCTACATTTGCCTCAACAATATATATGTTTGTACTTTGCACAGGGGTTGTGACCTGGCGGGTGTGCGCTTGACCACTTGCCGCCGGGGGGTAGGAGCTAAATTATCGACCTTACATATCTGTAACACCTGTTTATGTGCAATTCTGGCGGCACCTGGGTTGCGCTCTCTTGATGTCAACAAGTCACAATGTGACAGTACAGGCAATTCTACCAAGTTGAAAGATGGCAGAGCCTGTCCGCAGGAAGGGCACCCGCCACAGTGTGGCTCAGTTGGGCATATGCATGCGAGGAGACACTGGAAACTCAGCATGCGTCACACTTTCTTTTCTCACTGTAGGTGCCAACGTCTTGACCATGTGCGTTAAACCCCCCCGCACCTCCCTGCAACCCCCCAGGCTGTTTGATGTTGCAGCAAGTGCCCATGCACCCAATGCAGTGTCTCACAGGGGTGAGGAATGGGGTAGGGCTGCCGTGGGCAGCTTCAATTGGAAGGCAATATTGCACAAAAGTGGGCAGCAGCCTGTCCAGGCGATTGGTCCCATTGCGGGCATGTTGCGCATATCCCTGTAACAGTTGTGGTGTAAGCTGCTGCAACCGCTGGCACCTCCAAGGTGGGAGTCCCTGCCGCCAGCATGTGTATGCCAACAAGGTTCTAGAAGTCTTGCTGTTGCCAGCAGCCTGCCACTGTCCCTGCC
Source organism: Heterotrichella gracilis (assembly GCA_032358255.1). Lineage (NCBI taxonomy): Eukaryota > Xanthophyceae > Tribonematales > Xanthonemataceae > Heterotrichella > Heterotrichella gracilis. Next base: position 45,787 of record JAULBX010011101.1, on the reverse strand, counting down.
ATGGTGCACCATATTGCTGCCACTCACCCCTACAATGCAAGGAACGCGTTTTCTTGCTGGCAGGGACGCTGCGTGCCTAGTACCCTGCGTGGCTTGCTTTGCAGGAGTTTGGTGCAACAGCGCGCAGCCCCTAGGGGAAAACCTACACAGCGGTACAGTGGTTGGTGATCTTGCTGCCTAATCAGGTCAGGCGGTGGAGTGACCGTTCTACAAGTTTCCTATAGACGTTTTGAGGTTTCATAAGGCGCGCGGGCTGAGGCAATCGGCCACAAACAGGAAACGAAGGGGGTGTTTTGTGTGCAGCAACTTGGAGGGTTATAGCGTTTACAAAGGGTTTGATGTGCACGTGGGTCGGTGGACGCATGCCGCTGCCGATATTTGTGCATTGCAACTAGGCCTGCAGCCAGCCCCGAAGGTATCTACCCAGTGGCTTGTTACCCCTTTCCACTGGGTGTCCCAGCAGCCCCTCTTGCTTCGTGTATACGCTTTTTCAAAGGGTTTACCCCGGCCGTTTGGGCACGTACTCGGCAAAGGTGTACCGGACGACTTTTAAAAAGTTCAAACCCAGGCTCTGAGCGGGCAGCAGTTCGATCCGGCGCTTGAAGCTTGTAAGAAACACCTGCGATTGAGTGAAACCAACAACTGGGCAGCTCCTGCATCCATCGTGCGCTGTGGGACATCCATCGTCTAGCGGCCGAGGATCGCACGTGGGAGGTATTGCCTTCCTTCCTTTAAGCTGTTGACCTCAAGCCTCGCCAAGGTCAAACAACGCGGTACAACGACGGTCTCTTCCTCCTGACGTGTCTGTTTCTGTCTCCAGATGCGCTCAAGACGGCCACACCCCCCTATTGGGGCTAGGTGGGCCCTTGTGGGCATGTGGGCATGTGTTTCCCTGTTGCAGCAAACAGCAGGCGACACGATCGAGGCGGGGAAGTGCGTGATGCTTGCCTTCAGCGCCTATTCCGACCCGTTCGTGTACCAAGCAAAGGTGGAGTACTCCCTGCCCCAGGGTTGCGCCGCATCGAGGGTCAGGTACGACCCTACGACAGTCAGACATATGGGAATGAATATCTCTCGTGGTGGCTTGAAGTACGCGTGCGCCAACGGTATGGGCCGACCTTTTTCAGGTGTAGACGGACTGTCGGTTTGCGTGTTCACCGTAGCATACTGTCTTCCAGCGCTGACAGGCTTTTTCCTCGAGGTGCTAACCATGGCAGACTCGTTTGCACCCGCCCAACAAGGTTTTGAAGCCAGCGCAGTCACAGGGACGCGCTACTCGCCGTAAATAGGCCAACTTGGGCAGCAGCAGTTCTAGTGCTCGGCGTATCTGTTTACACCCATGGTGCAAAAGCGCGCAGTGCATGCACGTGGGGGACAGCTGCATCTTGAAACCTTGCCACGAGGGTTCCCGTGGGGGGAGTTGGCACCTCGTGAGCCGTGCGCCCTTGCAGTCGCCCTCAGGAACGTTTAGGGGTTTGTGCTTACAAATCTGACCTTTGCCCTTAGAGCCTGAAAAGTGCAACCCACCAAACCCACCCACACTGTGAGCCACAGGCACTTCCAGGAGCCCACCCCACCCACGACACCACCACCTCTCTCCAGTTAGGTCAAGGGTCAGGGTTATAGGCATTAGGGACTCCCTCCCAAGGCTTTCAAGCAGAGCACACCCTACACCCTACACCAAACCCTAAGTCCTCCCCACCCCCTGTCCCGCAGCGTGTCCCGCCTGTTCATGCAAGGCACCTGCCTGACCACCCGCAACAACACCGCTGCCTCCTGGGGATGCAGCACCCTTGTGGGGGTGGCCTCGGGCTGGGGTGGAAGCCAGTGCAACCTGGCGCTCAAGCTAGGTACAACAAACCCTACCACATGTCCCACACCCAAACCCTTACTTATGGTTTATGAACAGGGCGGCGGCCAGTGCAACCTGGCGCTCAAGCTAGGTACAACACACCCTACCATGTGCCCCGCACCCAAACCCTTGTTTAGGGTTTAGGGATAAAAGCTGACAGTGCAGCCGTGCACCCTGGCGCTGAAGCTAGGTACAGTAATTTTTATACGCACATAAAAAGGGCCATTGTTGGGTGTGCAACGCCGTGTAGTATGCCTGCCAGTTTTAAGGAGAGCCATCCAGGCATGATCCCGCTGCGCTTTGACTTAGGGTCGTCGCATTGTCCACCGCCCCAGTATCCGCGTTGTTGGGTCCACTACTTCCCATATACGTATATTTTGAACCCGCACTGTGAGGGTTTTGATACATCAGATATTGATGTGCTAAATTCCTAGTGATACATTAAAGTCCTACTGCTCGCACTCTGACATCCCTCCCCTGCTCCGCAGCTCCACCTGGTTCCTTCCTCCCCTTGAACCTCCTGCACCCCAACGAGGAGTACGATACAGGGCTGGTGTGCAGCCAAGAAGGGATGGGCTTTTTCTACGTAGCCAATGGGTGCGAGGCTCCCATAGAGCTCGAGATCCAGGTGAGCAATTAGGGTTCGGAAGTTAGGGTTTAGGGTACAGCATGCAGCCAGGAGGGGGTGGGGTCCCCTTGGAGGTCGAGGTCCAGGTGAGGAAATAGGGTTTGGAAAGTAGGGTTTGAGGTTTAGGGTTTGGCACGCAGCCGATAGGTGTGGGCCTCATCTATGTGGCCAACCTAGTTTCCGCTGTACTTGAATTCACCAGCCAATGCACTGTCAGAGGCCCAACAGTCAGGCTGTTGCCGCACATGTGGGCGCCGATAGGAATATCATTACCATTTTGTGTCAATAACAGATACAAGGCCCTTCCACCCCGTCCTATTGACACCTCTCCCGCCCCTCTCACCTGCCCTCAACCCCTCAGGTGTCTTCTGTACTTGACTCCACCAGCAAGTGCATAGCCAGGGGCCAGACAAGCAGGCTGTCGCCCCACATGTGGGTTGTGGGCGCCCTTACAAAACCCTTACAAAACCCTTACCCTTCTATGCGGGTGACTGATAGGAAACCCTGCTCCCCGCCCCACCGACGCCTCCCCCGCCCTCACCCCCTCAGGTTTCCTCCGAACTTGACTCCACCAGCAAGTGCGTAGCCAAGGGGCAGACAAGCAGGCTGTCGCCGCACATGTGGATGGTGGGCGTGGCGTGCATGGCTGCCTCGATGCTGCTGCTGATGCTCACATGGCTGCGGTGCACCCTACAGGGCCAAAATTGGCTTCGCAGGCGCAGGGGCCTGCCTGAGCTGGTGCTGCCTCCGGCTGTGCAGGTGCGGGTGGGGTTGTAATGTAGGGTGTTTGATAGTGTGAGGTTTTGGAAGGGTGCACAGCCAATGTGGGGGGGCTAAGGGTGCATGCCCTAGTGTAGGGTTTTGTGCGGGCTGCCGAGGGGCCTGCCTGATGTGGTGCTGCCGCCGGCTGTGCAGGTGCGGGTGTGCGTGTGGGTTAGGGCACACCCTAGTGTACGGTTTTGTGCAGGTGCACAGCCTCGTGTGGGTTCGTAGTACATGCTACATTGTGGGGGTTGGTGCTTGCCCTGGTGTGGGTTCTTGTGCGGCCCCACTCTTCAGTGTAGAAAGTGGTACACTCCTTACTCACCTACTTGTTTCTTACCCCCCTGCTTGTACCCCGCATGTGCAGTACCCCTCCTCAGCCCCCAACCAGCTCATCCCCATTATGGTGGTAGTAGTGGACTGGGAGGGCCAGGGCCAGCCCCAAAACCCTGCCCCAGGGTTTCCAACCAACCCCAGCTTCTTCAAAGAGCTGCGAGGCGAAACAGCGTCGGGACTGCGAGGCGTAACAACGTCGGAGCACCCTAGCTCTGGTCACAGCCAACCACAGGCCGGCTCCGCTGCCATCGCTGGCACCACCACTGCCACGTCAGCAGCCAGCCGAACCACATGGAGGGCCTGGACCACTTCCCCGTTCGCCACCTGGCGGAGAGTGTGGGTGGGTGCAAGGGGTGGGAATGGGGCGCAGGGTGTCGCGGGGGGGGCAGGTGGCGGGGTGCCAGGGGAGGAACAGTGGAAGGCGGCGCAAGGGGAGGGGAGGCATCAGGATGTGTGGGGAGGAGCGCCGCAGGTCCCGGGGGTGCCCGCGTTTGTGGTTGGCGTGGCGAGCAACCCTGCTGTAGGGTTTGAGCACAGACCAAGCAGGGATGGCGTGGCGAGCAACCCTACTGAAGGGTTGCAAAATCGCTGCTTGCAACTTGCAGTGCAAGGGGATCAACCAAGCACAGCCTCAGGGGGGGAGAGCAGTGAGGGGGGCGTAGCAGGGAGTAGCACAAACCCTAGCAGCACAGAACCTGGCAGCATAAACCCTAGCGGCACAAACCCTACCAGCACAGACCCTTGCGACCTAAACCCTACCAGCGCAGACCCTAGCAGCAGAACCCCTGGCGGCACAGGACCTGCCCCAAGCAGCTGACGCATCGCAGATGCTGGTTTAGGGTTTAGGGCTTAGGGTTTAGGGTCCCACAGCAGCGCCCTCCTTGGTGCCACGCAATCCTTCCAAAGCCAGCCAAAACACTCTGCGTGTACACATGGCGCCACCCCACACACGCCCACACCCACACCAACACGCAGAGGGTCCCGAATGCAGGGTTTAGGCACTGCAGCTTGTGCTGTGGCATCCAGAGCCGGCCGCACAGGTCCCTTGCTGTCAACAGGGCAGCGCAATCCATTAAACGGCATTATCCCGTGAACAACCGCTACAGTTGCATGCTTTACACAGTTGAATCTTGACCTTTTGTGCCACATTCTAGCTAACCGTTGAGGGTGACCATGCTTCATGCCACTTTCAGGCTATTCGTTGAAGTTCTGCTGCATTTGCTTTTGTTTTCTCCACCTTTCTAGGATTCGGCAGCACGTCTTGGGAACAACATGCGCGCGCAGGCCCTGTCATGCACATTGGCATCGACAGGGCTTGGGGTTTAGGGTTTGGGATATGGTGGCTACTACTATGGAGCGCCTCGTGACACGCATGTGGCTCGCTGCATGTGGCTTCCTACATGGTGGTCATCAGTTTTACATACCATGAAGCCGAATGGATAAGGGTTTAGGGGTTTATATGCCATGGAGCACATGAATGGCTTGGGGGCTAACGGTTTAATGTACCATGGAGCACGTGAATGGGATGCATGTGGCTACCTGCACGCGCGTGGCAAACGTGGCTAGCAGCGCTTGCGTACGTTATGATGTGGGTAGGGGCCACACATATGTGCTATTTGGCGCACATTTAGCCAATGCATGGTTTGTCATCGGCTGACGTAGCTTGTCACTGAGGAGTGGATGACAAACCCAGCTTGGTTACGTTGTTTGGTAGTGCGTAGCCACACAAGCATGCTTTTTATTGTATTGTATTTTTATTATATTAATTATTTGTTTAGTTTACTAACTCAGTTAGAGTATAGCCTGGAGGTGCATGTGAATGCAAGTGCTATTGCACGACGCTTCTTCAATGTTTTTATCAATCGTGGCATTGACGATCATACGGTCTACTGGTACCGTACCTGCAGTGCCTATCAGTGTAATCAGATGACGCATCTTGGAACATTCCAGACAATGCATTGCATTCCTTTGTTTGCTCACACTGGCAGGGATATTCCTGGCACTGGGCAGACGTCGCTGGGCTGAAATGTTACCATTGTTCCATAGAGGTAAAAAAAAAAAGTGGTTCAATAATTGTTTCCACTTAACGCGCGAGCTCAGCTCAGCTCCGAGTCGCGCGTTGCTGCAAGTTGCTGCAGCTCCATGGATAGCCAATGGCATTGCATAGCAGCGCCAAGCCTCTAATCAATATTTTGGAGATGGTTGAAACATCGATGATCGACCTGGCCGATGTTGTGTGGTCCACATGTGGAAGTGCACTGCTTTGAATTACAGCCTGCCTTTGGAAGAAATATCATATGACCATCCCCATTTATTGATGTGCACCACATCAGGGCGCTACATGATTTTGCAGTGTTGAAAACTGGCGCATTTTTATTCCTGATGCAGTATCCAGAACATGTGTACCTTGGAGGGTTTTCCCTTGTACAACGTTGCAACCCAATCAGTGACACGCAGGAATTGATGCGCGCTGGAAAACATGCAATGCAATTAAATTCTGAATCAGCTATCAATAATTCAAAATAAATACAACCCGCTGCCAGGCAACAACCAATGCCTGCCAGGGTTGCAGCTCGCTCACTCATGTGTGTTTCCAACAAAATATGACCAGCCAATGCATGAAAGTCAGCCAGTGAAAGAGGCTTAAAAAACAATAGTGCTCTTTTCTGTGAACATTTTCACTACGTTCACAGATCAAAAAAGTGCAAACGAAAAGGACCCTCTTTTCAAGGTCTCAGCCCTATGATGGCCTAATCGCCTACGACTGGGCCTTGAACAAAAAACAGTGTTGCTGGGAGTGAGAAAATGGATCTTCTCCAATGTGCGCTCGGGAAAGGGGCAGAATCGTGAAAACGAAGGAGTCAACAAGTCAGTCCCCTCGGGGGGAGTCAGGAGAACATGAAATTAAGGCAGCTTCCTGCTGCCTAAAAATCCCTGCCGCAGGGAAGTCTGCAAGCCCCTCTCACATCAACCTTAGTGGTTGTTACACTGTACCTATGGTTGCGGCATAAGAGGCACCACTTCGAGGCCTGACTCGTAGGTCAAAGGAGCTGCAAGAAAAGGGCTGGATGTCGCTGCGACCTGGGTTGGGCCATGTAGGCTAGGGCTTCAACGCCCCTTACCAGGCTTGCCATAACCCTTAAGTAGGGTTGGAGGTGGTGGTGGGGAGGACGATGGTGGTGGGGGAGGTGGTGAGGATGGTGGCGATGGGGATGGTGGTGGGGGTGGCGGTGGGGAGGGTGGCGGTGGGGAGGGTGGTGGGGGAGGTGGTGAGGAGGGTGGCCGTGGGGATGGTGGTGGGGGAGGTGGTGAGGAGGGTGGCGATGGGGATGGTGACGGGGGAGGTGGTGGGGGAGGAGAGGGTGGTGGTGGTGACGGGGGAGGTGGTGGTGGGGGGGAGGGTGGTGGTGGTGACGGCGATGGTGGCTTTGGTGATGGTGGCGGCTGTGGAGATGGTGATGGTGGGCTGGGTGGTGGGGGGGATGGCGAGGGGGGCTTGGGTGGGGATGGGGGTGGGGATTGGGCGGGGAGGGCTGTGGCGCGCACGTTGTACTGCCCGTTGGCGCACATGGTGCTCCCCCTGTACAGATACATATACCCCCCTTGACCCCAGTTGGTCCCCCAGGAGTTTTTTATGATCCAGTAGGGGATCCCCGTTGCATCTGTGTCCCAGCCCACCACCAGCATGGAGTGCGTCCCCTTGTAGGCGGTGTTGGTGGAGTTGATCACGCAGTTTGCCTGCTGGTACACCCCCGACACGTAGTTGTAGAAGCTGCTGTAGACAACAAAGTAGTTGATGGTGGGGCCCGCAAAGGTGTCGGTCAGCAGCGCTGCTTCTGTGGAGCTGACTGAATAGGAGGTCACCCAGGTTTTTGATGAGGGTGACACGCTGGTCTTGGCAGTCATGTTGCAGGTGCCGGTGACCGCCTTGTAGGGGTACACCGTCTCGTCCACGCTCCCATTGGCCTTGGCATACTGGAAGGAGGCGGTCAGCTGGCCCCCATTGCACCCCCCTTGGATGGCGGGGTCCGCACAGCTCACCACCTCCTGCTCTGAGAGGTCAAGCGAGGTGCTGCGCTGGATGAGGTAGGCGGATTCGATGGACCCTAGGCCCGAGAACGCCCAGCACGACCCGCATTGCCCCTGGTTCTTGACGGGTGTTACTGCCCCCTGGGTGCGCCAGTCCCAGCTGGCGGGGGGGGTAGCCAGGGTGGAGCGGCCGCCTGTGGTGACACACACATGACTGTCATGGCCTTGCTGCATGGTTACTAGCATGACATGGATGCTAATCGCATGCAACCAAGATCTTGTTCTGCATGCTGATCATGGATACTGATAATGCTGATCATCAGTCATGATCCCTGCGCATCGATTGGTGCATGGTTACCGTTCACGCTGATTGCATGCCGGCCAAGGATTGTCATGGTCGTGGTAGCATGTATGCTGATCGAATGGCATTCAGATAAAGAGTGCTGAATGATTACCACGGACATTGCAAACATGATGTGCAATCCCCAGGGTTGTGCAGATCCATTATTCACGTTGCTGGCCATGCTGCACGTTGATGATGATGGTGGGGCTGTGATCTAGGGTTTAGGGTTTGCACCATAAGATGACGGGGACAAGTTTTAACTCATTGGGTGATAATTCGCTAAAATCACTTGATTTCTGCCTTCACTCCCCTTAACCAAACCACGCAAGCTCTGTGAACAATTGTGCAATCGCTTTGCAACAGCGCTAATTTTTAGGGCTTTAGGGCTTTAGGGTTTAGGCTTTATGGTTCGCACCTAGCAGCTTCCTGGCGGCTGGTTGTTGCGTCCCCGCCGCTGGTGGAGTGACACCTGGCACAAGGGCGCTCTTCTCATCATCAGTCCAGTCAGCAAACTGGGTGACACCCGCCTGCAGGGAGGGATTTAGGGTTCAGGGTTTGCAACATGGGCCACGCCCGCCTGGGAGGGGGTCCAGGGACTGGGGTCTAGGGTTTAGTCTGGATGTTAGGGTTGAGGCGGAATATTAGGGACAGGGGTCAGGAACCAAGCTCACATATCTAAGCAGAAAAAAATATAAGAACACCAACTCCAAAGTCATATACACCCCCAGGAAGCAGACTGGAAGCACTTGACAGGGGCTACTGGCCAGCCCTAGAGTAGCAAGGGGGCAACCTGCTTGAGTGCCCCCTTGCTACCCTTAGGGTAACCCTAGGGCTCGAGAGCAGACAGGAAGCAAGCAGCCTGTAAGGGATGCTCACCCTAAGTGGTGACTAGCTATAGGTGCTGCTGTGAACCATTAACAACACTCCAGGGTGCCAATTTGGACCTGCCACCTCTGGATGTGGCGAGTGCACACGACAAACTAGAGGTCTATTGCCTAAGGCTAATAGCTGCAGATGGACTGGTTACGTTAACTTGCATGTAACGTGGCAGTACTGCCCTCTGCCACCTGGCATGGCCATCGAGCTGGAGATCTGGACTGTGCATGCAAGCCCGCAGCTTGGGGTTCGCGTTGGCACCGTGCGCGCATGTATCATACAAGGTGTGGCTCAAAACCTTCCATCAGGCCGGTGCTAACACCCACGCCGGCGCACATTACGCACATTCCACACACACTGGTGGGATTCCTGCGTGCAGATGCATGCATGCATGCGCGCGTGCGTTTACGTACCAGCCACGAGTCTTGCGCGCTGTTGAGGTCAATGACCTCGTCAAGGGTCTTCAGGAACAGCCCGTGGCGCTGCTCTGATTCCTGCGCGGAGAGGAGAACCGCTGGTGAGCACAGCGCACACAAACAGTGGTGACTGGCCATGGGGTTCATCACTGGTGGGGCTAGCTAAAACGGTAGAACACCTGGGCTCAGAAAGTAGGGGATGCAGAACAACGGCCTATCTGCGAATACATACTTTCCCATCACACACCACAGTCCCCGCAAAAGAGCGGCGATTGCACCAAACCCTGAACTACACCGCATGCCAGGGTGAACGATAAGGGGGATCACGTGGGCCGCGTCTCGCGATCGCTTACAAGCTGACTCCAGCGCAACGCACTGTGTCGCACCTTGTCGTTTGCGAAGCTCCTTCCCTTCCCTTTCGCCCATGCCTTGTAGCCGTCCAGCCCTTGAGCCTGTGGGGACATGGCGCACAACGCTGTGAGTCGCGACAAAACTGCAGTGCGCCACCGCTTGCAGGACGCGAACCGCCACTGCCGCTCTCAACCAACGTTCAAGCAGCACGAGATGCATCAGCACAAGCACCACCAGCGCGCAGCACTCGAGGATCAGCCGCACCACCTCTGTGCTTGATTGGACATGTCGATCTGCAGCACTTGTACCGCACGGCACACGCATGCCCCGGCAGCTACCTACCTTGAAGTTTGCAACCTCTTGCTTCACCGCGTCCTTCTGTTCTTTGGAGATGAGGGGTTTGCCGTAGGCCAGAATGCTTAGGCAAAGCAGCGTGAGAGTAACGCATGCTGCCTTTGCGAGTGCTGTGTGCCCACACCGTTGGCCTACCACATGGGGATGCATCGCACTGTGGGGCACCAGTGAAAGCAGCAGTGCACTGTACTAAAAGAGCAGTGGATTTAGGCGTAACCCCACAACTTTGCAGAGTTGGCTGAGACAGTCAAGTTGCCGGGACTATTGTGTCATTTACTTGCAGTGTGCAATCGCCCACATGGGTACATGCAAGCTGTCGTTTGCTTAGTACCAGTGTAAGGGGCAGTAAAAATATGCTGTAGGTGTTCTGCACTATCAAGCAAGACAACGTCTTTAGAAGTATGGTGGTAGCGTGGTGGTTACGTATCGATATACTGCGCAACCCTCGATCCCGTCGGCTGCTATCTCAAGAGGTTCATTGGAGCGATGCGCCCATTTTTGTTGCATTTGCAACTCGAGTTTCTGCGGAAGCTGCATGAGCCGAAGCGGTGCTCGTGTCATTTTGGTGCATGTCTGACGATACACGTTATAGGGGAGCAACTATAGAACCGGAAAGCGGGCAAGTTGCCGCTCCGCGGCCAGCTGAACGGCACCGCGGGTCTGGCCTGTCTACCTAGCCCCAGCCTGTGGGCTAGCTAGGGTTGCTGTTGCCCAAGAACCCTATTATAGGCAACACATGTGCACATGGATGGGCCTCAACTAGGTCTGACAGTGCTGCATACACAACCCAGGCCTCTGGCTATGAGTGTTATGAGCAAATTTTGAACCGCCATGGTGGAGCTTGCTGGAGGAGCTTGCTACTTGCTACGGCAGGCATTGGCAGCCAGCACCAGGGCTCGCTTTGCCTGTGAGCGCAAAGCCGAGCAGGTGATTCCTGTGCACTTGTAAACTGTACCTAGGGGCCCCAGCGCGTGGGTAATGCTTGAACCCCAGGACCCTAAGCTAGGGTTGGGAACAGGTTGCAGGCGGCTGGGCAGCAGTAATTTGGCGGGTGTACAGTACAGGGCAAGGCAGGACAGCAGTTGCCAGGAGGGGCAGCATGGCTTTAGGTTTAAAGGCCTAGGGTTTAGGGATCTTTGCCTGGTGTGACCTAGTGGGGCATAACCTTCCTGCATGCACAAACCCTGAACCCTAAACCCTAAGGTCTACCTGCAGGCAAGCACTGCTCTGGAACCTGGTCAGAGGATGGGTCAAGGGGGTAGGGTTTAGGGTTCAGCAACTAGGTTTAGCAACGTGACCCTGCAGAAGAGGCAGCAGGTGCCTTGAGGCCAGCACTACATGAGGCGCACATCAGATACCGATAGACACGGGACGTGCCATACCATGGTGATGGGAGGCCTGTGACCTTATCTGAAGTACCTGACTGTATCAGGCAGAAACCCAGGACCCTACTAGGTTATCCATACCAGCTGATGCCCTTGTCTTGGGATGGGTTAAGTAGAGAACTGAGAAACTCCAAGGGAACCTCAAAATATCGTTGATGTTGGGTGACCCCGCCACACTGACCTGGTCAATACTACAGAATCCAGCGCAAGCGGTTTCAGCTAGGTGCTGCTTGAATGTGATGGGTGGCATGTTCACAGGGTGGTTCAACGCTGCTTGCCGGGTCAGGGGGTATATGTTCTTAGGCACAGCTGTGTGTGCGCGCGTGTGTGTGTGGTCTGCGGGCTGTGGCAATTGGGGAGTAGTGTGTGTGTATATTGTGTGCACACAACTGAGAGCGTGCAGCTGCCAGGTGCCCCAAATATGTGTGACGGTGATATAGGGTTCACATAATCTCTGCTGGCTCCTAAAGTGGACAGCAGACTGATTTACCCTTGCATGTCAGACCATATGGAAGTACCAAATAATTACTTGCTTTGTTCCTGCTGTAGGAAAGGACCAAAGCTTACCACAATAGGGACAATTAGCTTTTCTGTTTTTGTATCGATTATAAATCATTGAACAAAATACGACCCTCTTTTAGGGTTTACTATGGACGAAGGAAAACCCTCGTTATATGCATGCATATTGACTTCACACAAGCTGTTGACTTCGCACACTTTTGTTGCCTACATAAAGAAAGCAGTTGGGCAGCAGCAGAATACACGACCGGACCATTGTATCTTTATCGCGCTCGGACAAACGTCACACCACACTCTTTTTATAGGTCTACCGTCTGGAACCTTCCTTGGGTTGGTCGACGATTATGCGATAGGAAACAACCGCACACAGATACTCAACCAAACTTCTTGCAGCGAATTACATATTTACCCAACGCAAACTTGGTGCGAGGCCGTTGGTCTTGGCCTAAGGTTCCCTCTACCTCGTCAACTAGACGGCTGTGGGCTCTCGGGGCCCAGCTAAGGCTGCCAATTATGGACAGCCAGGAGCGGGCAGATATGATGGGCATTGGAAAGCACTGCAGCGTGTCCGACTGCGGCCAAATTGACTTCCTCCCCTTCACCTGCGACCGGTGCCGTGCCATTTATTGCCTGGAGCACCGGACCTACGCTGCCCACAGCTGTCCCCACGCAGCAGCTGACGACACCGTGATCTGCCCGCTTTGCGCCAAAGCCATAAAACTAAAACCCGGGGAGGACCCCCACGCGGCCTTCGAGGCCCATTCTCAAGCAGCGTGCGACCCGGACAACTACAACAAGGTGCACAAGAAGAGGAAGTGCCCCGTGCCCAGCTGTAAGGAGAAGCTGACAGCTGTCAACGTGTACAAGTGCAAGGACTGTGCTGTGGAGGTGTGCCTGAAGCACAGGTTCCCTGGGGACCATGCTTGTCCGGGAAGGGCAGGTAAGAAACGTGGCCTAAACCCTAAACCCTACACCTACACCCTACACCCTAAAGCCACAGGTTCCCCTGGGAGCACGCGTGTCCCGGAAGGGCAGGCGAGAATTGCTGCTCTGGTTGATATGCTGCTGGCTGTACACTGAAACAAAAAGTGCTGCATTGGTGGGATGGGCGAGGGATGGAGGGGGTGCCCAAGGTGATGGCCTGCTGGATGTGGCTCTTACCAACTTGCCGCAAACCGAAACATGCGGCACATAAGATGTGACTTTGTGGGTTATTGCTGCAGCTGTTACGCGCATGCATGGCAGCTAGGCAGCCTCATAGCTACGCCACACCTGTTGCAACCACGGCACCGCCTAAACCCTAAACCCTGACAGTGCCGCTCCTCACCCCTCCCCTGTGCTTTGCTTCCCTCAGCCACGGCAGCCAAAGCGGGGGCAAGGGAGGCACGCAACCTCCGTGGCACTGCCTACACCCCAAACCCTAAACCCTAAACCCTAAAATAGTGCTGCTGGCCCCTCACCTCTCCCCTGTGACTTGCTCCCGCAGCCAGCACAGCCAGGGCGGCCCAGGCGAGGCAAACAACCTCCATGTCGCGCCTCTTCTCCAACTTGCTTGGTACTGGTAGCACCGCTGTGGACACAAATGCCAAGCCCGCTGCTCCTCCAAAAACCCAGCCCAAGGTACACACCCTAAAACCCTAAAAAAATGAGCTTCAGCCCAAGGTTCCCTGTGATGTTTTTGCTGCACCTTCACCCGTGCACACCTTCATACCTGGTGGAGAGCCAAATGAAATGAAGCACAAGCGCTGGATCCAACATGCCCTGACCAATCCTAAACCCTACACATGTGCTGACCTAACCCAAACCCCTGTGCCCTCGCCCACCTGCCCACCCCTGCTTGCGCAGGCGCAACCGTCCCAGGCGCGCGCCCAACCCACCCAAGCGCACCGCCCACAACCACCCTCCCAGCCCCTCCAGGGGCAGGGTCGAGAGGTGTGCCAGCTGTGCGGGACCAGCTTTGCATCAGTTCCCGAGCTCATCAACCACTACGAGCTTCGCCACCAGAACCCCGAGCCGCCGACGCCCAACCCCGCCACGGCCGCCGCGCGTGGGGGCACCGACCGCTGCCCCCACTGCAGCCAGGTGTTCAACGACCCTGTGGCGCTGGTGGCGCATGTGGAGAGGCAGCACCTGGCTGGTACAGCAGGCAGCAGCAGCAGCAGCTGCGTGGTGTCGTGAGCTGATTTAGGGTTTAGGGTTGGCGCATGTGGAGAGGCAGCACCCGGCGGGCACTGCAGGCAGCAGGAGCTGTTGGCAAAATGCTGCAGCGGCCACAGTGGCAAGGCAAGACAACACAGCGAGGTGACAAACACATCAACATCGGTGTTTGACTTTCTTGGGCATTTGCAGGGTGTAAAAAGTTGCCAGCAAGTTGCTGGAGCTGTTCGCGTGACAAATCGGCGTTGGTTGTGTAGCACTGTCGTTGGGTGGGTCAAGGGACAGAGGGGTGCAGTTGGTTTGTAGCCGAGGGTGGCAGGACGGGGTTGACAAGCCTCACTAGGGCGCCATGGTGGTGTTCCAGCAGTTGCTTTGGCAGTGCAGTCTGCGCTAGCTGTGAGCAAAATTTGATTGATTGCGTTGCCATAGCATTGAACATTAATTACTGTTTTTTCATGTGTTGCCATATGTCAATAAAGGTGTGTAATATGGACCCCAGCTAATGGCAGTTGATTAATTCGATTCCTGTCACAAGAAGCTTGGCCGCCAATTTCCAAATTGCAAAGGTGGCCAAAGTGTGGGCATTGCCTTCCATTGGCATGCTGGCTGGATTTCTAGAAAAGAAAGGATTAAAGAACAAGCATAGCACCATCCATGGTGGCACCTATAAATATAATAGGGGATATATGGGAACAATGGCAACAGTCCGACAAAATCTGTGCCAGCAGACATGCCGGCATGCCTCAAAATTAACTCAATTGCCGGGCATGCCTCAAAAATTAATTTCAACCTATTCCAATAGTTTGAAAACCTAGCTAAAGCCAGGAGGACGTTAATATATTGAGGTGATATATTAAAGTCCTCCTGCTAAAGCCGGAAGTATTTAGATGGTCAATGATCAAGGTCTGGGAACCACCAGTGACAGGATTGCCAACGAAGTTTGATTGGGGTTCACATGCGATACAGCTATCAATGGACGATGGTGTGAACAATTGTGGCTGTGAATTCGTTCTGCAGGTTCTGGACTGGCTGCAGTAGGCCTGCCCATCCACCCAAGTTCCTTCACCATTGCACGATTGATGCGCTTGCTATACCCAGTTAAAATGGGTCAAAGTGCGTGCCTCTCGTCCCAACAGACATGGTTTTTATTGCCCACCCCACATCTACTGCTGCCAGCACTGCGCGTACGAGTACATTCCAGCGGGGCGTAATATACATTGAGCACAGGCTATATGCTACACACTCCACACCTTGCTACGCCTTTGTGCGCTGGAGCACCCACTCAACTGCCGCAGCAAAATCTGGCACCGTTGCATCCGGGGTGACGCCATGCGCAGCCTCATCCCCGGGACGGTACTTCCCCGTTTGCACCAGCACGCCACGCAGGCCTGCCCCTTGTGCGCCCCCTACATCGTCCCGCACATCGTCCCCAACCATGACCACGTGGCGCGCATCGCAGCCCATGTCCTCGAGTGCCAGCTGGAAGAACGAGGGCATGGGTTTGCCCACAACCTGCACGCGGGCAGCATGAATGAAAAAAAGCGAATTATGAAATGGAAAATGCGTTATAAACACACAGGCAAAATTATCAGGTAGAGTACTTGTATACGTGCATGTGCTGAAACGTCACAGCGAAATTTGCTGAAATCGCCATATGCTTGCAAATATGCTTGCATGTAGCGACCATCGCATACAGCCACTATAATAAATGGTACTAATATCCCATTTGGCATGAGCCCATTTGCAGCAGAGCGCTTGCAACCAAAGTGGTCCTGGACATTAGCCACAGTCAAGCTGACAGCAGGTGCTGATCCTTTACGCTCACAACCCCAAGGCTGTTAAAGGCTGGTCCATACACGCACCTGTGCTGTCTTGGCAGTGGCGTACTCCAGGGCCGCCACGTAGGGTCCCGGCCCCAGTGAGATGCCATCCTCCTCCTTGAAATACCTCCCCTTGTGAATGGCAATCAGCTGCGCCGCGGGGCTATCCATCAAGATGCTGCGTGGCCCACAAGGTGACGTATGTAGTTATAAACAAAAACGGATGCCTGATGTCAAACCCTAAACCCTACACCTGGATCAGGGCTATCCATCAAGATGCTGCGCAGCTCACAAGGTAAAAGCCGTGCAAGGACAGGGCTGAGTAGTGCAAGGCATTCACAGTAGTGCTGAATGCTAATCTGGCTGTAGTGATCGAACGCACATAAATATATCTATGCCCGTCACAATACCAGTGGCGTAGGCCATGATGTGCCATGGACTAGATGCCTGCAGGGCCATCCAAGGGTTGTCAATAGTACTACAACTGACATCATCTGAGACCTAGCGTCATGCGGCATGCGGCCAGTATACATGCTGGTGAGCACCCTAGCTGTCTGGTCAGCGACCAGATATAATCTGTGTCCAGAATTGTGCTACGCCACTCCACACTTCATACCATCGATCTCAAGCTAGCTGTGTAGCTACGGTTACCCTTGCCACCAAATGCGATGCTCATTGTCGACCGTAATAAGATTAGCCTCACCGGAAGGCCTTGTTCATGTTTTCAAAGCTGAACACCTCCTTGGCCAACCCTACCACCACGGCATTAGGGTATTCCTGGTCCAACGTAGAGAAATCCGGCATGGCGTTGGGGTGCAGGAGCAGGTATGGCCGCAGCTGCCGATCCTGGAGTAGCTTGCAGGCGGCTTGCAGGGAGGAAAACACCTGTGTGCAAATGGAAAGGGGAGGATCAATGCAGGCAAACCCGGGGCAAATATGACACTCAAAATCCTGTTCATATGCTGTGGGGTGCAGGAGCAGGTATGGACGCAGCCGCCGGTCCTGGACGAGCTTGCGGGCAGCTTGCAGGGAGGAAAAAACCTGTGTGCACATGGAAATTGGGTGGAATAAATTGAAGGCAGCCGGTAGTTATTTCAGAGCAGCCAGCCAGCGCTGATGCTGTGAAGGTGGTAAGCGGCATCAGCGCGCATCTATTTCAATTTTCCTTGATTCACCATGGTACATCTAATAATAGGTAGATAGAAAATTTTGTTCAAGTGCAAGGTGAACATAAGGCATTGACACACAGGCAATACATCCAACAATCAAGATACGGTAATGTCGTTGAAAGGAATCATGTGCACAATCACCCCCCGACGTGCAAATTGGCTGTGCAGTGCAGGTGTGCATACCTCTTTCCTGTGCAGCTCAAACCCCAGGGACTGCACCAGCATCAGCAGATTGGACACCGTGTCCTTTGTCGTGTTGGTAACGAACCGCACCTATAAAGCAACATTTGACTGTCAGAGGGTAGAGTAAAAAATTTTGGAAACTTTTAATGCCAGCATGACACGGCCATCCTGGGTCTCCTTGTCGCAAATGATACCATGGGCGAATGATTGTTTGATTACGGTATGTTGCACAACACCCAGGCACCCCAGACCAACTACCACTTGTGCTGTGTACCTGGTTGACTAGACCATGGAAAAAAACATGGGAAAAAACAAATAAGGCGGGCTTTTACACCAAGTACGTGCCTTGAGGCCCGCAGCCCGCAGGTTCTTCAGGGCCTGAACACTTCCAGGTATCTCAGACTTGCCCACGTGCAGGGTGCCGTTCAAGTCTATCAGGACTCCTTCGATGCGATTGGTGGGGGAGGCCATGGCCGTGGGGTGTGTCCTGAGCAAAGCACATCCCGCATGCCGTCATAATTGTTCTGTGAGTGCTATGGTTGTGTACAGTTGAAAACACTTGAAGCAAATCCAGCAGCACATGTTTTCACACTGGCTTGAAATGCAGAGGTGCAAAGTGGCAACCCACGCATGCAATCCTCACCTGGTGCCTCTGACTGTGGCTGTTCTGGTAACTGATGGCGTCAACCGCAAGAAAGGTCTGGTTTGCAGTCAACTGCAGAACATGCCACGCGTATGAAGGTGACAGGCTTGCTTCTCACAGCCGACACGACGCACACACGGAGACCCGCATGTCTGCATTTGTTGGCCCTTGAATGCATGCATAGTGGGATTGTGCCATGTTCAGCAGAACCGGTGCTGGATACAGGCTGAAACAAATGAGGCTGATACTTGGCGACTCCACTACGGAGCGAGCTTTGCGCTTCAACCTTTTGGGCATTTGCATCTTGCAACCAATTGGGGCATAAACATGTAGGGAAAGCGAGGAGTGAAGTTGGCGGCCAGAGTGGGGGTTGCGGCGTGGAGAAGGTATAAAGCCGTGATGATCTGGACGTCAACCGCATTGACGAGTTAGAGAACCTCTCGATCACCCTTGCTTTCATCTCGCAAGATACCTTGAGCGGATCAAGGTGAGCTCTTCTGCTACCCGACCACCCACCATGCTCCCTCCCCGCCAAGCTCAATGCGCAAAATATTCCATGCCAACTTCCTGTAACCCATGCTCTGTTACTTGCAGGAGTCAAGATGGCTCAGTCCGGAGAAATCGGCACTTTCCTGTTCACCTCCGAGTCCGTGAACGAGGGGCACCCCGATAAGCTCTGCGATCAGGTATGATGATCTGCTCGGCCACGATCACTGAGATCTGTGAACCCAAACTCAACTCGAATTGCACGAATACCAATTCGAAGGGGCAGGGTTTGATCTAGTCTTACTGGGTTGCCGTTGGTTCTATGCTTCGTCGAGTATTTTGAGTTGGGCACAGTTGGATCCCTGTTAATGCAGTGGCATGCTACCAGCAATACAAAAAGTTGCCTTGAGAGGCAGCCGGTTGTTTTAGTCTCTGACGTTGCCCAATGGTTGTCACAAGCTGGTGTCCTTGTTTTACGTCGCTTCTTTCGGCTAGGCTTGGTTGCTGCAGACCTGTACCCCTGCATGTGATCTGTTGCCGACCAAGTGCCTGACTAAATTAAGAAGGTTCTTCCACCCGTTGGGAAAAGTGACGTTCTGTATAACCTGTATTCTTTTGGTGACAGATGGAGTCCGTTGATGCTTGTCACAACCTTCGACCTGTCCATGCCTGAAGATCCACCCTCTGGGCTCCCCCACCCATAGCCCAAGCCTTGACATGGCTTTGTGTGTGTGCAGGTGTCCGATGCCGTCCTTGACGCCTGCTTGGAGCAGGATCCCGAGTCAAAGGTAACCCACAGCCTACTTTCCACTGCCTGTCCTGTTCTCCCTTTCCAGCCACTGGCTTTGAAAGCTAGCTGTTGCTTCAACTCCCTGCCCTGCCTGTGCTGTGCTCCATTTTAGCCACTGGCTTTTGACAGCTAGCTGCTGCTTGAGCTACCTGCGCTGCCTGTTCTAGTCTCCACTTTCATCTACCGGCTTTTGAAACCTAGCTGCTGCTTGAACTACCCTCCTGCGCCTCCTGCAGGTGGCCTGCGAGACTGCCACCAAGACCAACATGGTGATGGTGTTCGGTGAGATCACCACCAAGGCCAAGGTGGACTACGAGGCGGTGGTGCGCAAGACCGTGAAGGAGATTGGCTTCATCTCCGACGACGTGGGTCTGGACTGCGCAAACTGCAAGGTCCTGGTCCACCTGGAGGAGCAGTCCCCAGATATCGGCCAGGGCGTGCACGGTATGGGGACCAAGACCCTGGAGGAGATTGGTGCCGGTGACCAGGGCCACATGTTTGGCTATGCCACCGACGAGACCCCCGAGCTGATGCCCCTCACCCACATGCTGGCCACCCAGCTGGGCTACAAGCTGACCGAGGTCCGCAAGAACGGCGTGTGCCCGTGGCTGAGGCCCGATGGCAAGACCCAGGTATGCTCCTGCGTCCCTCTGGCTCGATTTTTTTCATGCACTTGGTCCAGTTTAAATCTCAGCTGCTTGCTTTCCATGTGGGACTCTTTGCCTGTGCTGTCCTGTGCCTATAGAAAGGCACTCATTAACAGCAAGCCTCCCCTTCTGAACCCTAAACCCTTAATCATGATCTGCAGGTGACTGTGGAGTACAAGAAGGACAACGGCGCCGTGGTGCCCATCCGCGTGCACACCATCCTCATCTCCACCCAGCACTCGCCCGACGTCACCAACTCTCAGATCCACGCCGACCTGATGGAGCACGTGATCAAGACCGTGGTGCCCGAGAAGTACCTGGACGACAAGACCATCTTCCACCTCAACCCCTCAGGCCGCTTTGTGATCGGCGGCCCCCACGGGGACGCCGGCCTGACCGGCAGGAAAATCATCATTGACACATACGGCGGCTGGGGCGC
This sequence comes from Heterotrichella gracilis, assembly GCA_032358255.1. NCBI lineage: Eukaryota > Xanthophyceae > Tribonematales > Xanthonemataceae > Heterotrichella > Heterotrichella gracilis. The sequence continues at coordinate 25,602 of JAULBX010011101.1, read as the reverse complement.
ACACGGCGGTGGCGCCTTCTCTGGCAAGGACCCCACCAAGGTGGACCGCTCCGGGGCCTACATCGCCCGCCAGGCGGCCAAGTCTGTGGTCGCCAGCGGCCTGGCCCGCAGGTGCCTGGTGCAGGTGTCCTACGCCATTGGCGTGCCCGAGCCCCTGTCTGTGTTCTTGGACACCTACGGCACCGGCACCGTGGGCGATGCTGAGATCCTGGAGGCGGTCAAGAAGGCGTTCGACTTCCGCCCAGGTGCGATACCGCCGCCTGCTGCAGTGGGTACACATGCCACTGCCACCCCAGCATTGCAAAGCTTGCACATCTTGCCATATACAACACACTGCAGCTGTGGCAGCCGGTTCTGCAGCTTTTGGGGCGGGATATGCCAGGTGCATTCAGCTGTCTAGAGGCAACAGTTTTAGGGTGTGGCTTGTGCATGCTGTACCTAACAACGCTACCCCTGGTGCTGCAGGCATGATCGGCAAGAACCTTGAGCTCAAGCGCGGCGGCAACCGGTACATCAAGACCGCTGCCTACGGCCACTTTGGGCGCGACGACCCGGACTTCACATGGGAGAAGGTCATCCCACTCACTGTGTAAACAGTGGGCTTGAGTGGTTACGCTCAGCTCGCGTCTCCCAAGGGCGGAAGGTCTTCCCGCTCACTGACGGGGGTTTCACCCAGCGAGCGTTGCCCCGGCGCACCGGACAGTGCTATGCTGCCCACTTGCGAGAGTGGACTGTGCTGGAGCCTTGGCTTGGCGGAGCAGCCCATAAATCATGCCTTTGCGGTGGACGCCAGGCTGCAGCGATGGGCTCAGTCAGCACCTGTCAGCAACAGCCGCCGCTTCCCAGTGGCAGAAAGCAGTAGCCAAAAGTAGCTCGTAGCGTGTCAGTATTTAGTTTTGCTTTGCCTTACCTCCAGCGGCACCAGTTTTCAAGTTACCAATATGGCTTCCTATTGGAGCCGCTATATGGACATTCGCTTTCCCTGAGCTCTACTGCTTCATAAATGTAATATCTTGTGACCCTTGTGATGACATTCTCCATTCTTGAACATATGGTACTCAACAAATGCGCAAGTCTGACACTGCCTTGCAACATGCTGTGTTTAGGGCCTAGGCACCGCATCAGCATCGTAGCACTGTGTGCAGCTTAGCTGCTTCCAATTTTGAATGACTGGTTTCACACATTGCTTGACGGTTTTCAATGAACACGGTATAGCTGCACACCTGCTATGTGTTTAGCTTCAAACTCACAATTAGAACGATGTGCACAGTTCTGCTGCATGTAGGTAGGCTATCAAACACACATGTTAGCACAGCAAAGTCCACAACACCATCGCGCTGACTATTGCAATTAGCACTGATTGGGGACGATTAGGCAAAGGCAGTACCCTACCTCATCCCCTGTACTGACATCATGCTTAGTTTGTCACAATGCACTGCGAGCGCAGTGTGGGCGGGTGGGTCAGAGCAAACAACCCCGTAGTACTGTACTACTGCCAGGAGTCCTGCCGAATGATGATGGTCTACCTCAAAACCCACAAGCACGCTCACATGGGTTGATTGCAGAGTAGCAATGCCACAAGAGCCAAAGTGAACGCAATTACGTGGGTGCCTCGGAGGTATTGGTGGTTGCCCTGGTGTTCACACTGTGTCAAGTGCAAGTGGACTCTACTCTAGCAGCACTAGCGGGACGTCACAAAATACCTTTGAAATAAAATGTTAAATAATTTCAATGGGAGAGCAACGTCCAGACAGTTCACACAGTGTCAAGTGCCAGTGGACAGCGACGTCCCAACATGAACGGGTCACCACCTCACTCAGAATGACCAGAATTGAAGGTGCAGCGCATATCGCTTGTGGCAAGCCTACTTGCCGGGTACAAGGGGTTCCAGCAAACCTCAGACTTGAGCAGGCAAGAGGTATTGTTACATTTTAGCGGAATTCATATTTGCACAACAGAGATTACTGGTAGGTCTGTGGGTGTGGTACAAGTGCACCCAGTGTCATGAATCATATTTGCTGAGTAGCTAAAAACGTATGGAGACAAAGCACAGACAGAAAAACAGCCAGGTTTGAAGGGAAAAGTTCCACTGTAGGGAAATGTCACCGCAGCTGCTCTGCCACTTGGCTGCTGAAGCCTCCCTGTGGCACAGGCCAAGTGTTTGCCGCGCCAAATATACAACCCTCCCGCACTGGGACACACATCTCCGCTAGTGCCACAGCGCCAAGCCCAGTTGGCAGCACTTGACATGTGGACATGGCCGTCCGTAGCCCTGCCCCCCAGCCACCCCATCCCAGCACGCCATGGAGTGCATCACGCACCCCCACAGCTGGCAGCCCTCAGCAGGCAGAGGACATGCACGCCCGCGCCACACCATGCCCCCAAATGCTGCTCCACTCCAACCCCACCCCCACTCCCAGCCGCTCAGCGTATCATGGTGCGCATCATCGACCCCATGGCGGTGTCGCTGGCCGAGCCCTGCGCCTTGGCGGAGGGGAACACGCTCCAGAAGCGCAGCGTCTCGTCGCCCGCGCCAGTCACAATGGTCTGGCCGTCGGGCGACACCGCCAGGTACAAAACCCTCAGGGTGTGGCCCGTGAGCGTGGCCAGCTTGGTCATGCTTGGGTACTTCCACACGATGATCTGGTTCTGGCTGTAGCCGTGCGTGCTCACGATCTCGTTCACGTTTTTGGACCACGAGATGTTGCACACCTGGCTGCCTGCAGGGGAAGCAGGACCACAAGGTCAGGGCATGAAAGGGTGTAGGATTTATGGCTTAGGGTTGAAAACCCTAAAAGTTGGACCACGAGATGCCGCACACCTGGCTACCTGTAGAGGGGAGCAGGACTACAAGGTCAAGGCGTTTGGGGTATACGCTTTAGGACCCTCAACATTGGACGCTCAAGATGCTGCATACCTACTGTCTGGCAGGGGACAGCAGCAACAATGAAGGCAAACTGACAATGCGGTTCCACGACCAAATGCACCCACTTCCCCTTTCAACACCCCTCCACCCCGCCACGCCCACCTGTGTCGATGCAGTTGAGCGGCGTGCCGGTGGTGGTGTTCCAAAACCTGATGCACCTGTCCGCAGTGCCCCCCCCACTGGCCAACAACCCGTGCTGATGTGGCGACCACGCAATCGCCTTGACCGCCGCCTGATGCTCCGAGAACCGCAGCAGCGGGCTGGGGCTCTGCAGGCTCCATATGAACAGGTTGTTGTCGTTGCCGCCAGACGCCAGCTGGCGGTCGTCGGGGGACCACTTGAGGCCGCACACCTGGGGGGTGGGGGGTGGGTGGGGTGGAGTGGAGTGGCCAGTTTATGGCTATGGAGTGTTGGGGCAAAAACCTAGCATAAATAATTAATCAAATAAGTATAGAATAATATCACTGATATGAATATAATAGATTGATGGCGAGGAGTGGCGGGTGGAGGGACCACTGTGTTTGTGCATGAGTAAGGGGGCGTCAGAAGATGCAGGGGGTGGAGGGTGCAATGCATATAATGGCATGGGCACGCCAGTGGTCAATCAACGATCGCAAGGAGACCATTTGAAGCTGCACACCTATGGTGTGGGGGGATGCATTTTGAGCAAGCATCTGCATTTCCAGTTCATGAGCCTGATTAACATGCCTGGCTATGCCTCACCCCAGTCCAATAGCCAAGGCATTTTGAGTACGGTTTTGAATTGCACACTAAATTTGGACGACCACCCAGAACCACCCCCGCCCCCTTCCACCTCATCCCATGCTGCTGCGCCCCACCTCAGATCTGTGCCCCGTCAACTTCATGACAAAGGGCTCGGGCACGCGCACGTCGTGGTGCAGGATGGTGCGGTCACGGCTGCCGGAGCTGAGCACATGCGCGCCCCAGGCAAGGGTGCCCACGCGCGCCCGGTGGCCCTTCATCACCCGCAGCCTGCACCCATACAGGGAAAGTGTCAGCAGGGGATGACCCTAATCATAGTAATGCTAACCCTCGCCCTAATCTAATTGCCTGAGCTGAGCATGCGTGTGGCCTAGGTAGGGTGCCCATATGCGCACATCACCCACCACCTGCCCCCGAACACAGCGCCGCCATCCGTAACCCTAACCCTAAACCCCGCAACCATTTGCACTTGCTTCCCGCCAAGCAGGCACAGCATGGCAAGGCCAGCCTGAACACCATCCAACATCCCACTCACATTTTCCCCTTGGCAGCGTCCCAGATTTGCGTGTCCCCGTTGTTGAGGCCGATGGATAGGAAGCTGCCGCGCGCCGACCAGGCCACGGAGCACGCGCTGTCCTCCGGGCCAAAGTCTGTGAGCTTGGTCACCTGCGCAGGTAAGGAATAGGGTTTGTCTAGGGTTCTAACAGAGGGGGAGGGTGTTGAAATGCACGCGCTGTCCTCCAGGCCAAAATCGTTGAGCTTGAACACCTGCGCAGGTCAGATTAGGGTTTGTCTAGGGTTTAAAGGGGGGGAAATGCACGCACTGTCCTCTGGACCAAGGCTTGGTGAGCTTGGTCACCTGCACAGGGTTTAATGTAGGGTTTGGTAAGCGTTGGTCACCTTTTATTAGCAGACAGACAATATGCAGTTAGAAATACCCTAAACCCTCCTGGCTTTTGTCACCCCTCATCACTATTGACGTGCATGCCGACCACAGGGTACATGGAGCTAGAGAAACCCTAAAATTCCCGCTCACCTTCGATGTGCATGCCGACCACAGGTACACGCAGCTGCCCAGCCCCACCGCCAACACATTTTGGCTCGACCAGTCCACCAGATTGAGGTAGAAGTCGTCTTGTAGGGAGGGAGCATCCAGAACCTGGGAGGGAGTGGGAGGCTTACGGTTTAGGGTTTTGGTTTGACCAGTCCACCAGGTTATTATAAAAGTCGTCTTGCAGGGAGGGGGCGTCCCGCACCTGGAAAACTTGCCGTAAGGTGTGGGAGGTGGGGTGGGTGAGGGGTGGGCACATACAGATAGACGCTATATCGACAGCAGGGGAGTGACAATACCCTAAACTTTTAACCCTACTCTGTACACGTGGTTTGTGTACATACGAATGGCTGTGGCGTCCTGTACAGTGCTGACAATGCTGGATTGAGAAGGCCCAACAGTGCTGGCAGGGGGAGGGGCGGGAGGGTAAATCAAGGGCTCGCGGGTTTTAGGGTGCATCCACTAGGGCGCGCGAGGTATCTCTGCACTTTAGGGTACCTTGAAGGGCGAGGAGGGGGCACGGGCACGTTCAGGGGTTTTGGGTAGCATCAAGAGCCAGCGCGGTACCTTTAGGGGCCTAGGGTTTAGGGCACATTTGAAAACCAGCGCGATATCCTTAGGGGTCAAAGTTCAGGGTACCTTGAAGGGCGAGCGCGGTATCTTGCGCGGCACCCGTTTGGGGCTCAACGATGGCGCCGCTGCTGGGTTGTCGCTGCCCATGGGCGACACGCTGTAGGGCGACTCCAGGTGCAGGCCCCCCGTGGGACTGTCTCGGTCCCCAGACTTGTACCGGAAAATGTTGCGGCTGGGGCTGCAGCACAAGGGATAAAAGTATTGCTGCTTGTTTTTTCAGATTGCATTTCTTCTCAACTTGAGTTTGTAGTACGTTTACACCCCCTGTTGCAGGCGTCAGCCGATGATGCAGCTGAGTGACGTGTGATTGCCCAGTCTGGCAGGCAACCATAAACCCTAAAATGTGGTGTGCAGTTGTCCAACCTAGTGATTACCCTAAACCCTAAACAGCCGTGTGAACTTTCCTTACCTGGCTGGCGAGCGCAGCATGTCCGGGCCTAGGTGCGCTTTGTCCGGTGAGAGCGCGCCAGGGGGGGTGACACCCAGCAGTTCCGTTCGGAGCAACTGGTTGTAGGCAAGGTTTGACTCCTGAAGAAGTGAAAACAAGAGGGGTTTGTCAACCAGCTTCAGCCTTGGAAGCTGTGTGCACACACCATCCCCAACGGGTAAGGCTTGGTTTCAGTTGGCGTACACACCATGCAAGCGGCCAATAGAGCACCCACTGCCCATGGTCGGATGTCCAGGACGGCACCCATGCCCAGGTGGTGTTTTGCATCAACCCACCTCTCGGTCTGTTGGCGCGCGTGACTCTGAAGCCACTGCTTCCCGTTCAAGTAGGGAGAAGTTGAGCCTCGACGCCACCGCCCTCGAGGGGATGAACCTGTCGCTGTAGGTCACTGCTTGGCGAGGGCTCCTGGACACCAAATGGGGACATTTAAACCACAGCTATGCAGTATCTGGTGGCTGCAACTTTAGCTTGAGGTGGAGCTGTCATTATGGTAGCAGGGTTGGCAATGCCGTACAGTGTCTTCCAAAGGACAGGCTGCTAGTCCTTTGTACAATAAGTGTCATACAGCTGATTGGCAGACACAGTGACTGCGTGAGTGCAGGTTCCGTGAGGTAGCTACCTGCTGTATAGGTTCTCTGCTGACCATGGTGACGGCCCTGCAGACCTATCAACCGCCATTGGGGAGTCCAGACGAGCCCTGTGCTCGTCCGCCACTGTCGCTGCCATCTCGCTCTGTCTCTTTCTTGTTGTCTTCTGTCTGGTTGCTCCGGCTGAAAAGCTCCTGCTCTGCTCTGGTCTTCTTCAAGTTAGTCCATCTTCTGCAACGCCCCTGCTCTTGGTCTTGGTCTTGGTCCTGGTCTTGGTCTCTCTCCGGTGCTCTTGGTCTTCAGTCTTGCTGCCGAGAGCCCAAGTTGGGTCAGGAACGGCACAGGTTTTGCCAAAGGTGCAGGAGCTATGCTGAGATGCAGTGTAGGAGGAGTCTCCCTGTCAAGAGCCTTTGTGGCACTTCACAGCAACAGTGGAACTGTCTGGAGGTCGTATGCTCCAAAACCACCCCAGCAACAACCACTTCTGTTTAACGGGTCAACATGGTGCGAATGGAAGTTGAGCCAACAGCTTTGCCAACCAACCGCTTGCCACAGGCCTTGAGCATGGCAGGGCGTTTGCTAAGAGGGTGCAAGTACTGCTCACCACTTGACACTGGCCTATTTTGGTGCACCCCATCTTTGCGACACTAAACGGCAATTGGTCCTTTTCAATGTTTAAGTGACAGCAGCTCTCCGCTTCAAACACTGTTGGTAACTTGCCAGACAACCGTTACCCGTCCTAACCAGCACCAAAGCAGCATACAGGCTAGCTAAAGTTCACTTATTGGCTGGTACACTGGATCACAAACAGATGCCAAGAGTGGTCCACCGTTGACCGTCATGGTGATGCGATGGATGCAAGATAGCGTGCAAACTTACGTCGGTGGTCTCCAGAACGCCTGCACATAGCACACTGATACTTTATTCCTGGTTGGGGAAGGTGGTTGACCGGGCCGCTACTCTGGCATCTTCACCAGTTGCGCTCCCGATTCCCGGAATATGTCGGCGCCATTGACTCACCTCGCTGTAAATGCTCCAGCTGCGTAGCCAATCTTGGTCTCTGGTCTGCAGATTGGACGCAGACCTTGCTTTTATGGCGCAGTTTCAAAGTGGTTGGAATGGGCATTGCTCGGGGCTGTCCCCGTTGCAATGATTTGCATTTCCCATCTGGATAAACCTTTTTTGCATGCATTGTGGGCATCGGGGCGATGTTTCACGTAACAAAGAGCCTTCGAGGCGTGTAGGGCTGGCACTGTTTCGGAAGTGACTCTGGAGCTCGTACATGATCGCTTTGCCTGCAGGACGGTGCGGCAATCTCTCTCGACCTAGGTCCCCTGCTCGTTGTACATGAATCAAGAGGATACCAAGCACCAGAACAAACCTTCCGACAGCCAGACAGACGCAAACAAGAACTCGAGCAAACATGGAGACGGCGAGGGGGGTAGCCTGGTTCAGGCGTCCCTCAACCCCACGGCCCGAGCATTTGTGCCAGGTATTTAGGGCCTTGCATGCAAATGCCAATCAGTGTCCAAAGCAGGTCATTCACAAGATTGGACTAGATATATCCGTGTTGTATTACAGGTGGTGGCCAGGCGGTGGTAGGACCTGCACAAGATGTGAAGGGGAGGCGTGGGCACCGCCCACCACCCAGAACCACCACCCCTGATGGGGCAGGCCACACTAGCCAGGTATGGCCAGGGCTATTGGTACAACCGTGATCGTCTAGCATCACATATTCTTACCGACACTGCTTAATTGAGCTTACAGTTGATGGCTCTAGTGGCGTGAACCTGCAATATGCATGCATGGTTCCAACACAACAGGCGCTTTCCATGCCACTTCCGCCCACCCCAGTCGCACCCATATTAGGGTATTGAGGTTATTACAGTTCAGTGCACAATTATGTGCACAAGACTAAATTGCCGTTCTTTGGTATCCCCAGGCGGGTCCCAGGGGTGGTGGCAGGGGTGGCGGGGCAGGCGGTGACAGAGGGAGGGGGGAGAGGCGCAGCCACAGGTGAGGGACCGTGTTTGAGTTGCACGGTTTTTATAACAGTGATTCCGAGCATGGTGGATGTCGCGCATGAGTTGCTCATCAACACATCATCACATGCTTGGTACAGCCCTTGTGGGCCGGGGTTTGGAAATAGGAGCCAGGAACCCATCGCATGGCATGCTTGCCGATTCCCAATGCAGCGCGCATGCCATCTTTGCAATTCACATGGCATGCAAGTGGGGATGACTCACCATGGCATTGGAACTCACCTGTAAACGTCAACCCTGGGAACCTGGCCCAAACCTGCCACGCATCATGCACTCTCCATGGAGGTTTATGAGATTTAGGGTCTAAGGACACTGCCCTCCACATCAAATCGCAAGGAGAGTTTTGGGTTCTAGGGTTTGGGAGCCGGCAAATGCTGGCCGAAACCCTTCGTAATGTGACACAATTGAGTGTGTGTGACTAACCACAAACCCTAAACGCGAAACCATGTGGTCCCAACAGGCCGTCCAGAGAGCGCGGCCCGTCCCACGACAGGCCCGTGCAGCACGACAGGGGCGCGCCGCGCGATGTAGCTCCACACTCGCATGCGGATCCGGGGGCAGGGGAGGGTGCCGAGGCGGGCCTGGCATATGGGCGCAGCCCCACCAGGGGGATGAATGCAAACTTCCTCCTGAACTTCAATTCTGGAGCCAGGGTGCGTGAAGGAAACAGGTGTTGTGCATTTTAAAGTGCACTTTTGCGCTGTGTGCCTGGTTCAATTCATGTGTGGTGTACGCAATGCACCAAGGGCGACGCATGCGTGCGGTTGCCATACCCCAATGCCATTTGGCCTGAGCTGCCAGGGGGGTGAATGCAATTTCAATTGCGGGGCAAAGCATATGAAAGGCGGGGATTATCGTATGTGCTGCCACCATGCCATTGCCCTTCCTGCTTTGCTGCACCACAGGGCTCCCCCCATAAAACCACCACCACCACCACCGCATGCAGCCCCCAGTGCAGCCTCGGGTGTTGGTTCATACATCACTTGCAACAAGCACCCACCCAACCACCCTTCTCACCCTCACTCACAGGGTCGAGGACGCGGCGCCGGCGGTGGGGGGAGCGGTGGGGGCCCCGCCCGCCGCCAGGGTCCCCGCCCCGCACCCTATGACCGCAATAAGTTCCTGCAAGCCAATTTCAGGTTCCTGGTTTCGGATGCGGTGGACAGCGGCAAGTATGCGTCTGACGCTGACATGATGCTGGACTGGGACGATGTGGTGCAGGTGAGGGGGAGCTTAGGGTTCAGGGCTAGGGTTTTGCATCCTGTTTCAGCCCCATGGGTACGGTATGCGGTCAGGGTCTCCTGCAAGCCAAAATTCAAGTTATTTGTGTCGGACGCGGTAGAGAGTGGACGCGCATTGGGATGATGTGGTGCGGGTTGGGCACAGTGGGTACAGCGTTTCTACAGAATCTGGGATGTTGTTCCCCTTTTATTAATCCTTTGCGACTTTTCACCTCCATGTTTCTGAACAAAACGGAAACTACTTATCTATCGTAGGCCAAAGAATCTACTTTTTTATTCATTGGCCATGTGACCCCATCCTCCTTCCCCTCCTTACAGGTCGAGATGCTGGTTTCCTCCCCTCTGCGCTGCCCTATCTCCCTGGAGTCTCCCCCCCTGTGCCCCCAGATCACCCCCTGCGGCCACGTGTTCTCATTCCCCTCCATCATGCACCACCTCATGAGCAGGAATGGGGGGGCACAGCTGCGCGCATGCTCCCCTTGCCCCCTGTGCTACCAGCCCATCGTGGCAAGGGAGCTGCGACTGGTGCACGCACACCACATCACTCCTGCGGAGGTGCGGCGGGAAACCCTACCTGCAATCCCAATTTGAGCCACAGAATAAAGAGCATTTAGGATTATCTACCCAAAACCCTAGCTGTAGCTCAAAACCCTAAGGAGCTGCGCCCATGCTCCCCTTGCCCACTGTGCTGCCAGCCCATTGTGGCCCGGGAGCTGCGACTGGTGCATGCACACCACATCACTCCAGCGGATGTGCGACGGGAAACCCTATTTAAAACCTACCTAGAACCCCATCTAAAACCCTAGCACATGAGCGGATCTAATTTATAGGCAAAACCCTAGCCGGCACATCAGCGCAGGTACGGAAGTATTCTTATAAGGCAGTTTCTAAACACCTGATACACATCCAGCACACATGCACCACAGCGGCGCATGCAGGGGTGTATCCTAGGCGGAACCCTGGCAATTACGGTAAAGAACCCCTAGCCAAAACCCTGCATGCCTTGTGCTTGCCCGCCATATCATGTCAGCTCAGGTGCGACGGAATTCCGAACCAATACCTATCCAAAACCATAGTGGTAACCCTGGCACTGGCATGGAACACCTACCACTGGTGCACCCACCATTTCACCCACACTCGGGACATATAAAGTCGCCCCCCAAGTGACACATCTCACTCCCACCAACGCATGCGCAGGTGGGAAGCGAGCTCACTTTCACGCTGCTGAAGCGCCCCAAGGGGAGCATCATACCCGAGGAGGTTGTTCCCTCCCCTTCACCTACCGCCAAGGGGAGTGGGGGAAAGCACCCCCCCTCCTCCCCACGCGCTGCGGGGCCGTGGGGTGGGAAAGGGGACGAAGGGGAGGGAGCAAGGGAGGGAGAAGAGAGGAGGGCCGCAGGGGGAGTTGCTGTCAACATATTTGCCAAGTTCTCTACAGTGTGTGACGCTACCCCCCTGTGGGAGGAGGCGGCTCGCCAGCTGGCGGGATACGCCGCAAAGGTATGATTTTGCATGGGTGTGTAGGCAACAACAAAAACAATAAAAATAAAAAATAGTAATGATATAATTGATGGAAATAAAGTACCGATCAAGGTGAGCGTTGCGCAGCAAAACAAGGAACACACGCTGGCAAGGGCTGCATTGCACATCCCAGCATTCTGTTGCTGATGCTTTGCTAAGGGCTAGCACGGATATGGGTTGCATATACTAAACCACCCCTGCAAATCACCATGTGTCATCTCCATAATCCCCACTCGGCGCCCACCATCCCCAGGTGACATCCGAGGGCGGCTGGGATGCCGCAATCGAAGCCCCCTCCATCTACGCAGCGATGGACTCATTGGCTGAGAGGGCCAGGGCATGGGCTGAGCGGAGGGAGCGCCACATGGCGGCCCCTGGCGATCCCTTTGGAGGGGGGCAGGGGGGGGCGGAGGCGGCGGGGGCTGCTGCTGCTGCTGCTGTGAAGAAGGTGTGCGGGGGGGGTGGCGGGGATGGGCAATGACGGGATGGGCAATCACTGATAAGCAGCTGGGCATAGACTATATGTGAAGTTGTTTCATTTTAGGGTATGGGTGCAGTGTTGGCAGCTGCAGCGCCACGAGCTGCAACCCGTTTATCCACCTCCACGTCCCATCCGACACACACCACCCACCTACGATCCTCCGCCCCCACCCACCCCCAACCCCCACCCCCAGGTGACCACCGCAGCCGTCACCACAGCCACCCAGGAGCGGGACCAGGCAGCAGCAGCAGCCAGGCACAGGGAGGAGTACCCCTCCCTCCCCCCCACACCACCACCACCACCCGCACCACCACCACACAGCCCTACCGGACGGCCGCCGCGGGGGTTGGTCAATTACGAGCAGGTGTTTTCGGACGAGGAGGGGGAGGGGGAGGGGGCTGGTGGTGGTGGTGGTGTGCCCATACCCGTGCCGCCAAGGCAGGGGGGCGAGGGGGTGGTTTCAGCTAGTCCAGATGGGGGCGGGAGCGCGCTGCTGGGTAGGTCTAGGGTTTGGGTTAGGGTTTGGGGTTTCCAGAGTGTGTCTGTAGCATTTCCATGGCTGCGTGCACACGCGCCAGTATATGTTGACCACATGAGTACATTGTACACCAACCCCACCCCACTCACAACCACGTTGTCTCACCCCACACACCGTGACCACCACATGCCCGCATGTAGCCCCCCCCCCCCCTCCCTTCACCACATACACCACCAACATCCCTCCCACCCCCAACCACCATCCAGGCACCTCACCGCCAGATGCCTCCGCCCTCGCGCCCGCATTCAATTACTATTTCTACCAGTCCTGGGATAGCCAGATGATCTTCCTCACCCCCTGTGCACGCACACACTCCAAGTTAAAGCCACACATGCACCCGCATGTGCCCACCCGCCATGCGTGTCTGGCCCCAAACCTCACCCCCCACCTCTCCCCCTCTGCGTCCAGGCACCTCCCCACCTGACGCCTCCGCCCCCGCGCCCGCATCCGACTACTACTTCTACCAGTCCCGGGACGGCCAGATGCTCTTCCTGAGCCCCCTGTGCACGCGCATGCTGCTGGCGCACGCGGGCTCCTTCCCCGCCTGCCCCCCCACTATCACTGCCCCCCTGCTGGAGCTCACCCATATGGTGCAGGAGGAGGCCACCCGGCGCAGGCTCAGGCCCCTGTCGCACCTGCCACTGACAGGTGGGGCAATAACTCTAAAACCCTAATGGGAAATTCTAAAACCCTAAAGGGAAATCTTGGAACCCTTGATCGGGGAGATGGTGCAGGAGGAGGCCACCCGGCGCAGGCTCAGGCTGCTGTCGCACCTGCCACTCACAGGTGAGACAAAACCCTAAGGAGATGCCTAAACCCTAGAAAAGAAAAGGTGTTAAACCCGCCTGTAAAGCCCTATCACTCATCCTAAACCTTGCATTATGTAGGTGGTGAGTCGCTCACACGAAACCCAAGAAAAAAATCCAAAAACCCACCAGCTTTTTACCCCATCTGTGTAGGCACGCTCCAGCTGTTGAGCGTGACCACAGCCACAGGAAACCTTAAGGCAAAACCCCAAAAACCATACGACTTTTACCCCCGCCGCAGGCACGTTCCAGCTGTGCGAGCTTGACCTGAGCAACACCCTGCCCCCCTCAGCCATGGCGCCATTTGCCGAGGAGCTGTCCCAGCGCGCACTGAAGCGGGAGCAGCGGGCAAGGGAGGCGGTGCATCGCGCCCATAGGGAGGCGGAAGCCGAGCGGGCAGCTGCCGCGGCGGGGGTGGGGCCCTCGGCTGCCGAGTTACAGGTGAGGTGGTGGGTGGGTGGGTGTGAGAAGGATATTTGGTTGCGCAGAGGAGGTTGGGGGGTAAGTGGTGGTGGTGGTGGTGGTGGTGGCGGCGGCGTGGAGGGATGTGGTCCATCGCATGCATACGAGGCGGAGCGGGTGGTTGCAGTGGATAATGAGACAGAACTTGCACTTTGAAATATGGCAACAAGGGCTGGCTGGGTGTTGTTGCAGAACGAGTATCCTATTACCGTAGAAATTACCAAATGTCTGTCATCAAATCAATCCCTTCTCCCTTGCAGGCCATGCCCCTGCCCGCTGCATCTATTGCCACCTGGCAGCAGGCAGCAGAGGAAGGGGAGGAAGGAGAAGAAACTGCCCCGGTGGCCGATCCCGCCGCCATGCCCCAGCAAGGGGTGTCATTTGCAGCCATGACTAGGATGGGGTATGCGGCTACTGGGCCTGTGCTGGGGGCGGGGGCAGGGGGCGGAGGGGTCGCGACGGCGTGGGGGCCTGCACTGTCCAGTAGTGGAGGTGAGGCTCCACATAATAATTTAATAATTGATTAAAGACAATGATTAATTTGCATAGTTCAAAAAATATTATATGAAAGGTACAGAGTTGATAAAATAAAGGAATTACATGCATCTTTTCAAACTGTTCAACTTGATACAGGTGCATTGGTTCACGAGGAATAGTAGCAAAGAGATACTTGTTCTCTGTTGCATGAATCCCTTCCTGAATGGTGGTTTTGCAATCCCTCTGGTGCAGGATCCACACCCCACCCCTCAGGAGCATGGGGCCCCAACCCCACCACCACAGCCACAGCCCCCACCGGTGCATGGGGCGCTGCCCCCACCGCTGCAGCCCCCACCCCCACCACCCTCGCACAGCGCCTGGCCGCTGCTCCTGTTGCCCCACCGGCGGGGAGGGGGGGGCAAGGGGAGGATGGCGGTGGTGGTGGGAAGAAGGGGAAGAAGGGGATGGTGCTGCTGTCCACCGCACAGAGGAGGTACTGAGGGGGTGGCATGGGGCAAGCATCGGTGGCCCAAGATGACCTAGGGTTTGTGTGGGAGCGAGATGTGGCGGGCATGGGTGGGGGGTGAACCACACGCTGGCCACCCACCGACTGCGCCTGTAGCGAGGCCAGTTTCGCCACGGACACCGAGAGAGCCATGCTGCCGCCACCAACCACCACACCCACACAGGGCGGCCCGATAGTCGACTGCGTGTGGGGCTTGCTACGCAAAAAGGAACACAGAGGGGTTGTTTGTTCATGATGGTTCCCGATCTTTTCATTGAACGTTTCTACCTGGCCAGCACTGTTTATTAGATAGGTCGCTTCTTGCAGTCAACTTGAAGCCTGTTGTCGCTCATTAATTGTAGACGGAGAATATTGTCCTGGAGTTTAATGGTTCTCAAGTTTGGAGCTTGCGTTGAGTCCTTGCAAAGGGGTTTTGCACGAAGGAAGCCAATCTGTTTTGCGCACTGTGCATGGGGTTGCGCCGCCGCAGTCAAGCCTTGGAACATGGGCATTCAAGCCACTGGCCTGCCAGCCTCAGTTAACAGGCTATCACTATCAACACCCAGGCTGGAAAGGGGCTCCTGGAAAGGGGTACCTCGATCTTTGTCGCACTGCGCTCCCTCTCTTTCTTTCAGCAACCCTGGCTCCTATACTGAATAGCACAACAGTTGGAACTGCTGAGAAGCACCAGGTAGAAGATCTTCAAGGTGTGGTCCCACCTTTGGTGCGCACAGGCCCATCAAATGCAGACGTTGGCATGCTGGAAGGAAGGAAGGAAGGTTGGCATGCTGGCATGTGCCCACATTGTCAAGGGGTTGAGGACACTAAAAAAATGAAACGGGCTTGCTGCTATGGACGACGTGGGTCAAGTATTGAACGGGTTGTGCTCAATCAACGAGGTGTTAAAGGTCATGTTCCCTGTGATAAGGAACTCGTACAGGCAGCTGTCCAACAGTGCCATCTTGTGGTTGAAAGCGCACCGAACCAGCCATAGCCATAGCCGATTCTGCTTCTTTCCAGTCAGTCACTGCCTTTGTCCCGTGATTATCTCGGACCGCTGCTTTCTCGTTAATTCTTTGCATTCGTGACTTCATATCGGGGATAGTTTGAGCACATTCCTTGGAGTAGCACGTTCTCAAAGAGGGTGCATGCATATGGTCCCAGGCATGCGCATGTGCATGCCACGGCCTGTGGGAAGGCGACAGCGGGGTTGCGAGGGACTGTTTCAGTCACAAGGCCGCGATGCTGGCGCGTTGGGCTGCTAACGCTGCACGTGCGGGCAGCAGATGGGCAGGCATTGGGGCAAACCATGGGAGGTACTCTACAGGTACGGCGGCCACCCACTTCCTTGAGTAGTGCTGCGCTGGGCTCGTGCATTTATTCAGGCTGTCTAACTTGGATTAGGCTACCAGCGACTCACAGCGTCACAGACGCTGTTTTGGAGCGTTGTCCTGAAAACGGTAACACACTTGCATATGCATGCATGCATGCATTGTGACTTCACATGCCTCACAGCAGTCCCCCTGTAATAGTGTTCACACGCCATGTTGTTGTACCACATATGTCTGTTGCGATGTCTTGTCACCAGTGCCCATTCCAGTCACAACCCACCATTGGTTTGTGGCCAAAACCCTAACTTTAACCCTAGAGCCACACCCCGCGTCGCACCACCGCCCACCCAGCCTTGCCGGTTGCCAGCCACCAATGCGTCACGCACGAACCCTACTGAAACACTAGCCAAACTTTCTTGGACCCTAATCGAAACCCTAATTTACACCCACGCACCCCAGGCTCAACTGCCCTGGTGCTGAATGGGCGCGCGGTGGCGGATCAGTGGCAGGATGAGATGGCAAGGGAAGTGGTGGGATTGAAAGAGAAGCTGGGGAGGTCACCTGGACTATCGGTGCTGCTTGTGGGCAGCCGCAGCGACTCCCAGCTGTATGTGGCGCGCAAGCTGGAGGCCTGCCAAAAGGTGAAAAACCCTACACGCAAACCCAGTCCACAGTCTAAACCCTGCTTCAAACCCTACAACATCCCAGCAAACCCTCGTCCTCAGGCGTGAAAGCCGAGCTGCATATGTTCCTTGAAGGGGTCCCCCAATCAGAGCTGCTGTGGCGCGCGCACTCAAACCTCAAACCCCACTCCCAGACCTACAAAGAACCCTGCAGCAAACGCACAACACCCACGTCCACAGGGCCCATTAAACCCTACGCTGAGCCCATACAACCCTCGTTCACAGGTGGGCGTAAAAGCCGAGCTGCACATGTTCCCCGAAGGCGTCTCCCAAGCTGAGCTGGAGGCTGCTGTGGCGCGTGCGTGCGCTGACCCTGCCCTCGATGGTCTGCTGGTGCAGCTCCCCTTGCCTGCTCACCTGGACCAGGATGCGCTCACCGCCTGCTTCGACCCTACCAAGGATGTGGATGGCTTCCACCCGCTCAATTTTGGGTGCGTGCGGAGAAGAATCCTGAGGGGAAAGCCCTAAGCCCTAAACCCTATGCGCTACCTCGCCTGCACACCACTAACTACCCGAAACCCAAAACTCTATGCGCTACCTGCCCTGCACTGCCCTAGCTTCCCGAAACCCAAAACCCTACATCCCCTGCACTGTCCTGGGATGCATGGAGCGGCTTGAGCAATCAGGCGTGCATCTTCAACAAACTAGAAACACCCACAAAACGATGTAAAACCCGTGATGCTTGGAGAAATCACCAAAGGAACTCAATTTCTGTGCATGTTGCAGCCACATCCTGATGCGCGGCCGCACCCCGCGCTTCATCCCCTGCACAGCCCTGGGATGCATGGAGCTGCTCAAGCGCTCAGGGGTGCGCCTGCGGGGCCGCACCGCCGTCGTCCTCGGCGACTCCAACATCGTCGGCACGCCGCTCTCCATGCTCCTGCGCAACGCCGGCGCCGCCGCTGTCACCGTGTGCCACCGCATCGCCTACAACGGGCTTTTTCCGGACGACGCGGGGTGCGAACCCTGGGACGGCTTGCCGGCGGGCGGGGATGGGGGTGAGGATGGGGATGCGGGCGTGCGGCGGGGTGATTGGGGCGGGGGCGCTCCGGCGTACAGCCCGACCAGCGCGCACATCGCCATGCCGCGGGAAGCGGCGCAGCATGTCCCGCGCCCCGGCGCCGCCGATGCGCCATCATCGCCACCCAACGCCGATGCCGATGCCGATGCCGACGGCGTGCGGGATTCGCAGCCTGCCCCACCATCCCAACCCAATGACGCCGCCCAAGGCACCGCCACCGGCGGGTTTCCCTACCCGCCGCTTCCCATGCTGGGTGAACCTCGAGATGCCACCGCCGCCACTGAATTTCCGCATGTGGACCTGATGCAAATCACCCGAACCGCCGACATCCTGGTTGTGGCGGTGGGGTACCCGCACCTCGTGCGGCGAGAATGGGTCAAGCCGGGGGCTGTGGTGGTGGATGTGGGGATCAACATTTTGCCGGAGGGCCCCGACGGGCCCGCGCCGGACGACGGCTGCACCCCGAGACCCTACCATGTGGTTGGGGATGTGGCGTTTGATGAGGTGGCGCAGGTGGCGGGTGCGATCACTCCCGTGCCTGGTGGTGTGGGACCGATGACGGTGGCTGCCTTGCTGCACAACACCATCCTGTCTGCAAAGTACAGGGTTGACCTCTAGGAGGAGGCGCAGTGATAAATTCATGCAGGGGTGTCTGTTCCTGATCAGGGTTTTATATGGAACCCAGGTTCATGGTGGCCAGTGGCTGGGCACTGTGTGACATCAATGAGCCAAGGGCTTTGCATGGCTCATGCGGCTATGTGCAGCCTTGACACCGCTGTGGGTTTAGCGTTTACTAAACCCTAATAGGGTCTATTATGAGGGCAAGCATTTTGGGTGGCCTTCTTATCGGTTTAGGGTCCACTACGAGGAAACGCATCACTTGGAATTCACTGCCCAGTGGGTCGCTGATGAATTCATATGCTCAGCAGTGCACGACAGCTCAGGCTGCACAGACGTGACCAGATTGTGCCAATTTTTGTCCATATTTTCAGACTGGGCGTCAAACTTTTCAGGCTGGGTGTTACAGTAAATTTCCGAACGGGGTGTTGCAGTAATTACAGACTGTGTGTTACAGGAATAAAAAGTGTCCAGACTGGCTTAAGCGTTTTATTATGGGGACCCACTATGCCTGGTACTCAGCGTCTGGGCCTGCCATTTTGTTGTTCAATCCCAAATTGAATCTAACCTTCTTCAACTGGTCCCGAGGTCCGCATGCATGCTTATCGGCTTGTAACACATAGTTGCAGCAATTTGCACTTGCCAGTGCCTTGACTAGGCTACTGCTGGGTACGTGCTGGGCATGTTGAAAGCCTGCACCACTGGCAGGGGTGTTGATGTTTAAACCAAATGGGAGGATACATGTGGTGGCATACGCAGCGCCTGGCCCATTTGAGTGCTTCATATTGGCCCATTTGAGTGCTTCATATTGATATTATCACATGGTTATTGTTCCTTACACAAGGGTTGTTGTTGTGCTTGTCCAAGTCTGCACAGGCAAAGCAGAGGCAGCAATAACATCAACCACTGTTTGAATAAACCCTTGGGCTCATGCAACGTTAACAAGCATGCAGGGCCCTGTTTTCGTCGCACTAAAAAGGCGTCATGCAAATTGCTTTGCAGACAAGATAAATAAGAGCACCAATGGCGCACATAAGGAGAGCAGCAAAACAGCGGCTCACAAGGATAATCTGAGCAAGCACCTGAACATTCGTCCTCAATGTGGCCCTCATGCTAGCTTGTTTCTTTGCTGAAGCGAAGGTAACGAGGCCTAAACCTGATACAAGAAACAGCTAAGTCCTCCCCGTCCTCCGCCCAATTCCAGTGCTAGTGTCAATTTGCAAGATCCAGACGAGGATGCCCATCAGCGCGTGGATTGCCTCTGCCTGTGGTTCAGTGGCCCATGAGCCGGTCAATGGACGCCACAACCGCCTGCGGGTCCCCCGGCTCATACGGCGCCAGCTGGCGCGCATCCATGGCCAGCAGCAGCTGACTCAGCCCCTGCGGCTGGCACGTGAACAGCAGTTTCCTCCCCGCGAAATGGTTTGCGAGCTCCACCTGGTGGTTGTCCATGAGGGCGGGGTTGGGAACCACAATTAAGGGTTTGTGCAGGCGCAGCGCCTCAAAGATGCTGCCTGAGCCTGCGTGGCTGATGATGAGGGCAGCTGCGTCCATGTAGAGGGCCAGGGAGGGGGCGAAATCGAAGAACTCCACGAGGAGGCCGCTGGGGAGGGTGTGGCAGGCGGTCCCCCCCGGGAAGAGGGTGTGTGGGGTGTAGGTTCCCCTCCCCTTTTGGATCACAAGGTGGGTGTAGCCGAGGTGGGTGAGTGCGGATGCCACGTCAGCGTTATCCACTGCCCGGATGAGGTCATCGAAGGAGGTGGTCCCCACAGTGACAAATACTGAGCGGGTCATGGCCCAGAAAAACCCTCCTAGGGTATTGGTTGGCCAGGCACGAGGGTTCTGGCTGCGGTGGGGTGTGGGCTTGTAGGTTGCGCTGAGGCCTTGGTTGTGGTGCCCAGGAGGTGGTGTGATGCAGTCACACCATGACTGATCTGCTCCAGAAAGGGAGTGGCTGAGGCTGGTTGCGCGCTGGCGGCGGTGGGTACGGGTGGGACACTGGGGGGAGGGTACTGACTGCTGGAACTGCTGCTGACTCCACACAGGTGGTATGTCGATCACGTGGGCAGGATATTTTGGGTGGCTGGGTTGGTGCTAAACGGCCGCAGTACGGAGAGGGTCTCCTTGGGAGGTTCCTACAGAGGAAGGACCGAGTTTGTGCAGGTTTACAACCCAGCAAGTGGCAAGAACTGTACACTATACAAACATTGATCCATAACCTGGTACCGTGGTTAAGGGTACTCAGGCTTACTCCTGCCTATCAGTCGGATCAGGTTGGTACGGCTTCATGCATGCATTGCCAATAACTGTACTTGTGTAAGAACACAGGGGCGTTCAACAGCTTGTATTTGCAGGTTTTCTAAAGCATGTGATGCATGCACCTGAAAGCCTCGGCGGACAACCTTTGCAGACAGTGGCGGACTGCCCATGAGAACACTTGCAGCAACCAATATGCATGCATATGCACCAGACTGCATGCATTGTGCCAGCAGGTGTGACATCATCCTGCTGAATACAGCCTCTCCATAACACTTTCCACGCACCGGTGTCTTATAAACTTTTGTTACTGGCAAGAACGGCTATGAAGCTAGAATGAGGGCACCAGTTGTCTCTAAAAGCTCAACGTGAATGTTGACCGTCAGCACGGTAAACGAGTGGGGTTGTGTTTCACAGAAGCCAAGACAGGTTGTTGGAGGAGGAAGGCAAGTGTTGAAAGCAACGTCAACAGTAGCGCAGCTTCTGTGGTTATCACATCCTTTCAATAACACCAGCATCTTTGTGTGACTGGGGTGTCTTTTCCACCATGCCCTCTCAAGAGGCCATGGCGCATGCCAGAACATGGGAAGACAACCAACCCAGGCAGTTGTCACTGGCTCCAGCAGATTGTATTGGTAACATTGCTGCATAGCATGCTACAAGTTTGCGCAATTCCTTGGCGCACCTCTAGTGCCCCTCAAACACAGGCCACATTGCTAGCCACCCCAACACTCCCGCATACAGGTCTCATGACATATACCACCCTAACAGATATATCTACATGCTGCAGATACCTACAGGCATCGTCGCAACAGTCACCCACCATCGAGCCGCACAAAACTACCCACCAACCCAGCATGCACAAAAATTTCCATGTTAATCCAACCGCTACGGCAGCGCATTGCTGATTCCTTACTGAACATGCATGAGGACACACATAGCCTGCTATAGAAATCCCCACCCACCAACATGGGTGCACCCTGCTTGCAATAGTGTACCAACAGTGTACCAACTGGCTGCCCACGCCCAGACCCATCTTGCCACAACCATTGCTTGTCAAGGGAAAAATTGGAAAGGAAACACGCAACACTTCAATGGTATGCGCCACATGTTCATTTCCTAGCCGCGTAGTGAACCACCCCTACTCCTCCTGCTGCGTGGCCACCAGCGAGTGTCCCCTCTTGCTGGAAGTGCGCCCCTTCTCGTTCGGGTGCGGCTTGGCATCACCCAGCGGTCCCTGGAACATGTGCCCCCCCCAAGCTCCCTGTCCTCAGCCCATGTCAGACGCTGCTCCACGCGCATGGCAATGTCGTGTGCCCCTGCCTGGGGGTTGTGCTTGGCGCGATCAACCGCCTGCGGGTGTGTGTATGTGGTAGGATTTTTGTTGGGTTTGCGCCAGGGTTGGAAAGTGGGAGGCTGGGTTGAACGAGATAGAGGAAATGGTTTGGGATTGGGTGGAAATGGTGGATTGAGGGGTGATCATCCTTCAGTTAACGCCAGGCGCTGCTTCATGTGCAAAGCGATGTCTTGTGCCCCAGCCTGGGGGTTGTGCTTGGCGCGGTCAACCGCCTGCATGCAGGGGGGAAAGGATTTTTTTTAGTGGGGACGGGGATGTGTGGCTGGAGATCGGGAGGCTAGGATGAAAAGGATAGGAGCATTTGCATTGGGAATGGGTGAGTCGAGGGATGCTTACCCATTGGCCCAGGCTATGCACTGCTCCACGCGCATGGCGATGTCGTGTGGCCCTGCCTTGGGGTTGTGCTTGGCGCAATCAAACAGGCTGCGTGACGGGGGGAGTGGGGGAGAAGGGGGATTATCGTAGGGTTTGCAGCAGGGTGTGGCTGGGGAGTGGGGAGCTATGGTGAGCATTGGGATTGGGATTGGGTGGGAATGGTGGATCAAGGAATGACCATCCGTCAGCACACGCTGGGGGTTGCTCCATGCGAATGGCAATGCTGTGCGGCCCCGGGCGTGGAGACTGGCAAAGTCAACAGCCTGCGTGATGGGCCCAACCCTCGGGGTTGTTAAGACAAGAGTAGGGTTTTGCAAAATACTCATTTTGGCTCCTCCACCCCGCCATCCTGTTCAGCATGCAGGGCAGGGTCTAATAAGCTCATTCACACAGCAGTTTTGTGCATCCACCACTTAATTATTCCAGCCCCACCTGTGCCACACCCGCAATATCTCCCTTAGGAATGCTTCCCTCGTGCTTCACCGCCGCGCGGTGCATCAGCTCCTTTGCCCCCTCCTTCATCACCTTGACAGCACAACAAAAAAAGGTTAATTAGACTATAAACCAGATTTGAGCCAAAGTGATTTTGTGCAGTTGCAGAACAGGGTATCTGTGGGGATTGGGGGTTTAGGGAATCCCCAGGTGATTTTGGGCAGCGCGCGTCTGTCTAGGTATGGTTGAAATTTCAGCAAAATACTTGAATCAAATAAAGCAAAATACATACATAAATAAATAAATCACGAATTGTTCTTTGCCACCTCCTTCATCACCTTGTCAGCTGCGGCACCAGGGGGGGTACGAGAGGCCTCAAGTGGGGGCGGGAGGTCATCCTCTGAGAAGCGCTCCTCAACCTTACGGGTCATCCTGCAGAACCAGCCATTTGAACAATACTTATGCCATACAAGCTGATCAGGCCTCACTTGGAGGAGCAACATGTGCAGTGCCAAGGTGTACACACTGCACATGCCGCGAGCAGATACAGGCACCCCTTGTGAAGTTTGGGCAATGGCAGGTAGCTGGGTGTTACAGGCAGAGTTTTCCATGGTATATATCTGGGATATCCTGGCATATGCGCATGCTGGGTTGCACCTTGCCATCGCTGCCATGCCATGGCCGGGGTTTTGCATTAGCCATCATGAAATGCACATGTCATGCGCAGTACCCATCCAAGACTGATGAAGCACCTGATTGCTGCCAGTGCCTCTAGGAATAGAAGTGTACTCGCTGGTGGCCCATGCTATGCTTACAGGCACAGCCACAATGGGCATATTGCTAGTTTAATTGCTGCAGCACTTGCGTGACGATGGGATCCAGCATACTGCAAGAGATAGTGAACAGAAGTGCTACATGCTCTGTAGAGTGCTTGGAAGTGGTGGGGGGTTGATGGTTTTTGGCCACCCATTTTCAGTGCCAAATGGTAGGGTCTAGACATCTGAAAACGTGACCTGGGATGTCTAAATATTTTACAAGGCTCACCTTCGCTTATGAAGGTTTGCAGCAAGTGTACCAGGATACAGCCAACAAAGGATGCACTTGCTTTCTGGGTTGGGTTATTGATAAATTATGTTCATTAAACTGAGTGCACTTAGTGAGGCTTGATTCATGGGGATTAATGGTGCCTAGTTGGGGATGATCTCGCAATGTGCTTTCCCACACTTTTTTTCCATTTTCCATTTTGGCCATTTTTGAGCTTCCGGCTCTCCAACTAACCAACCACAATAACTAATACGTGCGCAGTGCGCTTCTACCCACCAGCGGCACTTCAATCTTGCAGCACTTGAGTTGGTTCACTGCTGCAAGGCGTTTCCTGTTGGTTTGTTGCCAGGCATTACGATGGACGGCGCAGGTGATGGTGGTCCGCTGCGTGTGCACTTAAAAAAGGATGACGGAAAGTATATTGGTTGGGTTGAGGAAGAGCCGGATGGACGGCTGAACCTGGGAAAGCTTGGGGTGGATCCGGTTTTTAACAAACTGAACGGGGTGGGAGGCATGCTAGAGAGGAATGGGATGACCCACTATCCTTGGTTCGATATGCACGAAAGTGAGAAGTTCTGTGGCTATGGCTCCCAGGCTCAACCTGTGGTGGTCGAAGGCATCGTCAGACCAGGTAGGTCTCAAGCACTGCCTGCTGAAGTGGCAGCCAGGGCAGGTGTGCCCCTGCCCAGGTGGTGTTGGATGCCACCAAGGGAACAGCGTTGTTTACCCAGCCAGCTGCTTGCCATATTTGGCTACCAGCTTCCTCTTTTAGCGCCTCGTATGCTCAATATGACAAAGTGGGGAGGTTGTGAAGCCTTAAACGCAATTGCCCCTGCAGTGCTTCTGCGGTTGCATGAGCTTCACCAGCACGCACTCAGTGGCATTTTTGTATTGACAACAAACCAAAAGTACCTACCTTGGCAAAACTGAATCCTCTCCTTGGCCGTACTCTGCAGTTGATGCCAGCGCCCAGAAGCATACGCAGCAGGGAGCGTCCTCCACCTTGTGGCAGAAGGATGTGCAGAGCCCTGAGGCGCAGAGCGCTTCCAGGTGGAGTGCTTCAAAAGCCAGGGGATACAAGTTGAAGACAAACTGAGCTTGTATAAGTGGCTGTGGGACAGGCTTCACGCTGCGGAGAGGCAAGGCAAACACCTGAGGGGGACTGGTTGGAGACAGCCCTGCATGCCCCTACAGCGCTGGTAGATTGACAGTGCTTCTTTCCCTGCTGAAGCACTGTCCTGAGTGCCCGACGTACAAGGAGGAGGCAGCGCGGTCAGCACTAGTGCATTTGCCTCAATTTACAACATGGGGGGGGTGCGCGGGGGAGGCTGGAATTTTCTGTGCGGGTGGAAATGGGCGCAGATGCTGGGCGTGGCAGGGGCAAGCACTCTCACTGTGTGATACTATTAAGCACCCAGTACAGTACATGCCCCCTGCTGTCGAGTACAATAGGTCCTGGAGCGCCTTGGAAGACCTGGAAGGGTATTGTGGGGGGGGCGTGGGGGCCAGGAGTGAGCAGGGTTTGGACTCTGTGACAGATGGGACGCTGTGGGCATATGCTACGGCTACTTGGGATTTTGAGCTTTGGTTGCAGTACGCACTTGTGTGTTTGGGACACTGTGTACATGTATTTGTGGGTTTTATGGGGAAGGTTGGGACTGTTACTTTTATAGAGTGAGGATGTTGTGTAAGCTGTGAACTCTTGTGTACAATCTAGAAGACTTGCTGTTTTTTTCCTGCGTGGAGTAGCAGGGTTTGTGGTTTGCTCACGTTTGCTTGAAAGCTCAAATAATTTAGGCTTGGCGATATTTCCCTGGCTCGAAGTTTTAGCATCACTGTATCCGGCTGTGGTGTCTTGTAACACGATACTATCACATGTTGTGAAACAAGACACTCCAAAATGAATTCAGGTTGGGCAAGAGCACTCAGACCTATTTATGCCAGCAATGGCAGTAAAGAGGGGCAATATACAGTGGGAGCCACGTAACTGAGTAAGGTTTGTTTGGTGTTTATAAATTCCATATTGAGCTGAAATCACCTGCAC